>VYZM01003922.1:198639-266232 GCA_013398915.1 Dromas ardeola
AAAGAAAGACATACTTGTGGTGTTTTGGTTATTCATTCTTTGAATACAGTGGTATATAATGCAAAATATCCTGCCAAGAATACCATGGTATAATTATTATGGTATATTTTTGTAATAGAAATGTGATTGAGATTGCAGGAATAAGAAATCTGCTTCTGATTTGTGCAAGCATGTGACCAAAGTGCGTAGTTCTAAAAAATAAAAAAGTAAATTGTTTCCAGTAAGAAACTCCACATTTAATCCAGCTACAGTGTTGTGCTAACCTGCCTCCCTCATTAATTTCATGTATCCGTCCACATGCAGCCATACAGGAAGGTGAGGGCAGGTTCACATTCGAGCATTCTGTATTACTTTCATATTAAAAACCAAAGTAGATTAAAAGTTAATTAAAACTTCAAACCTGTAATTCTGTATCCCTGTAAGTATTCACCGAGCACATTGATTCTTTGCAAAGCTTACAAACACTTTAGTATCTGAAAGATAGTTATATACAATTCTAAGACTTTATAAGCCATTTAAAATGGATGTCATTTTAACCATTAGGTGGAAGAGAATGTAAAAGTAGTTTGAAAGAAAAAATAGAAATTGCTTGGCCAATTAAAAAAAAAAAAACAAACACCACACAAAAAAAGCTTTTCCTGATGTAAGAAACCACTACCATAGTTGCTGTACATCAAAGCCTGCAACATTTCTAACTAGATTCTGCCATTAAAAGAAAACAAGTTGTTCGTTTCATATGGGGGCTTTGTGTTTCGTTTTTTATTGCTCTGAAATACTTTCAGATTCTCCATTATCCCAGCTCCACTAATCCTGATGACAGCCTCCTGTGGTGCACTTAGGAACCATGCACTCAGAGCAGAGGCCTGTGTAAAGACCCTGGCGCTGCCTTTTCTCCTCTCCCCCGGCTCCCCTCTGCACCTTCCCACTCCACCGTGCGCAGAATGGAGGTGGCCATCGGAGTCCCGCTCCACAGCCAGGAGTCCCTCCCTGCCCTTGTGGAAACAGGGTTTTCAAACACAGCAGAAAACATACATGACTTGCTTCATTACTAGGGAGTAGTTGGTGGGATATGCTCTGCCCTTTGCATATAAAGGCCCTTTGTATAAGTGCTTATAACGCTGCAAAGTGAGCTGAAGCTCTGCCTTTCTTTGGCAGATGTTTATACCCGTGTGGATGGCTGTGAGGGACTGTGCCCCATGGCAGGTCCTCAAGAATTGGTCTGATGCCCTCTCCAAAGGTACCGCACTGGTGCAGGTAACAATCCTCCTGTTGATGAAGAAAGTCTGAAGAGGTTGTGACACATGGTTGCTGCTTAAGTTGCATGTAGAATAAAATACTTGCTTAGCTTATTTCTTTCTTGAATAATTTTCTGTCCTTTCCTCAAAGAAAGGCCTTCTTAGAAAGTTTAAACTGTGTCCTGGTGTGTCATTGTAAAGAACTGAAAAGATGTAGGCTCTTATATTTTAGAGGTGAGACAGCTAGCTCTAGCTCTTACCTATTTTCCAGCTCTTAATCTAGCTCTTCTTTTAAAAGCCTTTTTCTTGTTAAAGACAGGAAGTTTTAAATTTAAGTTCTTCTGCTGTGCATAAAGAGTTATTGTTGCTGGGAACGCTGAAAACTCTCATGAGTTCCCGCATTTCTGAATGAGTCCTCACTCAATGGTGCTAATTTGATGGGATGATGTTATCCTCATCTGGACCAATCCATACTGGTTTGGGTATTTTTTTGTCGTCGTTTTTGCTGGTTTTGCACTGATGCCAGGTTTAGTGAAGTGAGAATCGACTTCTCTGCACCTCATCAATAGATTTTTGGGGAAGCTTCAGCAGGGATTAAATGGTTTGTAGATCACTTATTATACATCTGCCAGTGAAGGTTCATTGTCACCAGCCATCTGTAGGAATAAAGGTATCAAAATACACCAAAGAGATAGCTTTGGTGCATGTGTTCGTGTCTCATGAGGGTAGCTTCTTGATCCAGGCTAAAGCTTAACATTGCTAGGGCTGACATTAGTTGAGCTTTTACGACATCCTGGGGGGTGGCATTGTCAGTCCCAGTCAGGGAAATCTGCTGAGCCTCCCTGGGAAGATACTACCACAATCTCTTGACTTTTTGTAGTTGGTATACAGCCACTGCCCGATGCTAACTGTGGATGTGGAGCATTCAGGCTATTTAGGGCTCTGTGCTCACCTCCTGTCAGTCTGGAGCTTGCTGTTTTCTGACCTGTAGTTTTAGAGAGTCTCGGCCTTATTAGTGTGACTGTACTGGAAGTATGTTTGGGGTGTGTTCCTGCTGTAGCAGACGAGACCAGTGCTGGAGCCTGTCACCTTCGACTCAGATCTCCCACTAATTCGTAATAGAAAACCTCCTTGTTGGATCTCATAAGCAAACCTAGTACTAGGATATTATTGTCATGGTTCAGTTTTACTTGCAATGTGGTTAGTGACTCAAGTTTTGTAAACCTTTATTTTGAGAGATTAAGAGTGGGGAGGAAAGCACCCATGCAATTGCTGAGCACCTTAATTTTAAGAAAGGAATTTTCCCCTCTAGCATTTATAAAGCAGTCTAGCTGCCATGATATTAATGAGGGAATATAGGTGGCAGGCGCTTCTTCCGAATGGCTCCTGAGCTCTTGTGTTTGTCTTTTGGGGCCAAAAATGTCTAGGGGAACTTTATGTGGAGAAGCCTAAAGGTGGGGAAATATGTTTTTAGCTCTGGGGTTATGATTTGCGTTAATTATTGGGTGTGGTGGGGACGGTGGGGTTCCTGGATTAGTATGTTTGCATAGCTGTGTTTTTTGAATGTGTCAAGGGGAACCAGGGTGAAGATTAAAAACTTCTTTTTTAGGGAATGTGGGTATAATTGAAAGCAAATAAACTCTTAATAGTCATCTTCAGGCGCAGTGAGCTGCTTTCTAAATATATCGGTTATAATTGCAGAAAATATTCATAGAAACTGGTTTTGCTCACAAGAAGCATTCATCCATCTGCATAGGAAGGGAGAAAAGCACAGTTGTCTTCTGTGGTGGTCGGTTGCTGTGAGAAATACAGAGGAAGCTGAACTCTGTCCCTTGCACTGTAATTTCCAGTGCTTCCACAGTTCAAATAACGTAAAATGTGTGAATGTTTGGAGTGAGCACAGCCAGAGCTTGTCCACGACCGGCCCCTGCCCCGCTGTCACGCTGCCTTTGGGCGCAAGCCGACTCGCTCCACTCCCCACCCCCCACTGTAATGAGCAGAAAGAAAATCGCTCCACGCAAGTGTGAGGCAAGAGAAAGGCATCGTAGCTGATTTTCAGGGTTGAGGGTCTTTGTGCAGCCTCGCAGATGCCCCGGTTGGTTATCGCAGCGTGCGGGAATGTTTAGCCTGCCGTAGCTTTCTGGATGGCCGGGATGCTGAGAAAAATCCCTCGGGGCCATTTCTATGGGATTTATTGACTGTTCTGTTGTACTGCTGACTGATTCCTGCACAGACTGAGATGCTGTTTTGTAGACATTGTACCCCGAGATAAATTTATTCGTTCACCCATTATGTGACCTGTGTATTGGATCAGACACGTACAATGGACCCTGGCGGCAGCAGCTCGAGCCTTGACGAATTGAATGTCTATCGTCTGAGGTTCATGACAGCAGCTTGCTCGCTACCTACTCTGTTAAAAGGATTACCTAACCATTGCACAATCACTATGGAGACCAGATGGTCTTTTTGCCTGTTTCTTTAGACAAATTGGGTTCAGTGTTCCCTTATGAATAGATATAAGCCTTTCAAAGCCCCCTTGTTGAATGTACTTTCTGCTCCCAGATGAAGAATTCTGAATATAAACTCATTGCTTGTTTGTGGTCTGTGCCTCCTGGATCAAGGAAGGCGGTTGTGCTGGGGGTTCACAATTTTTCCAGCAGCTTGGAGCTCAGGAAGTTTGTGTCTTGTCTTCTGTTTACCTTGAATCGAAAGGTTTTTTTTCGATCCATGTGACATTTTTCAAACTGTTTACATATATGGGTGCACTTAGCAGCATAGGCAAATCAAACCTGCAAGGCAAGGGTGTCTTAAATAGCAACCTTCCAAATCATTAGAGAGAATAAGCAAGTTAAATAGATTTTTTTTTTTTTTTTTTTTTTTTGTGTAAGATGAAATTTCTGTGGCTTATCTGTTTTATCAATTATCTTAGTGATACGAATTTTTGTTTATAGGTCTGTAACACGTCTAACATGATCTAAAAGGATATATCTCTTCTAAGTCACGTATTTGCCAACCTTTTTCTAGGCTTGCCGTTGAGACTGTTTTCAGTTCTAGTTTGCAACCTTTACCTTTGTTTTTTGGTAAGGTTAGCAAAACACTTAGGTTACCAGTGAATCCCTTCAAATATCTTTGAGGTTCTTATACAGTAAAGAGCCACAAAACGAGTCAAAAAGAGGAAAAACTCTGTTCAAATCAAATAGTCATCAAATTGAAAATTATGAACAGTACCCACTGAATTTATGCAGAAAAGAATATTTCTTGGGGGTAGTGTATTACAAATGGTTTCTAGCTAAAACGTATGTTCCAAAACATAAGCCTAAGATCTTGTGCAGCTTCTGTCCTGCCAAGTGTTTCAATCCCTAAACTGCTGTTGTGTTCTGTGAGATTCAGCTTCTGTCCTTTTGTTTTGAGTTGCAGCCTTTGTGTGCCAGGTGACGAGCCAATACGTTCAGATGGTCAGGAAGAATTTGGGTCTTGTTACCTTTGGGTGCATGCAGTGCTTGGTGCTGCCTTTTTCTTGTTTTACTGGCAGATTAAGTTAAAATCAGAACAAACCTAAAGAGGGAGGTTGCTGGGTGGTTGGTGGAGCAAATTGTGCAGTGGCCTTTCACTGCAAGGGTCATAGTTGGAATCCAGGCATGGGGAAGGATAATGGGATGCTGCGGGACATTGCTGTGATCAGTTTGGTCCACATTGTAATGGATCACTGCACAGTCCTGCCATCTGTAATTGGTCTTCCAAAAAGAAAACTGAAGAGGGCTCAAAGTTTGCCCTAACATGTCAGTGAGAGGGGAGGACAGAAATAGCAAATAAAACACTTACCCAAACAGTGATTTAATTATATTAATTCAATGTCAGTTGTTAAAGTATGTTTATGAAACTGTATGTCCGAAGTCCAGGAATCCCCTTAACCAGACCTTTCTCCTCCATTTGTAACTTCTGTCTGATTTTTTTTTTTTAATATTTGTTTTGCTTACAGCTGGAGTAAAGTGTGAGTTCTGTGTGACAGAGCCCTTTCTGTGTTTTTGGTGTTTTCTAGGAAGGCTGCATGGAACTCCATCCTGGTTTTGGCAAGTGTAGCAGCTGGCCACGAAGACAATGCAGAGCGTGCTAACTGCTAACCGTGCCTGGCTTTAAGAGTGATCCTAGAGGTTTGCTCTTAATTTTGTACTATACTTCTCATCTAAAAGTGCTAAGAGCTAGAAGTAGGGATGTTAAAATATATACAAACTCTAGAAGATAAGATTATGCTTTCACAATGGCTTATTTTGACAAATTTTAATGAGGCTGCAGTGAATTCTCCTAAGAGTGATAGCCTGAGATCCGACGCGCAAAGAAGCATAGTGCCGATGGAAAAAGCGCTTTGATGTTGTCTCTGTAAATTGCAAACAGTGGAGATTCACTCCAAGTAACAAAAAGAACAGATTGTTATTTTTTTACTTTGGGGTACACTTTATGTAGGTCCAAAATCTTCAGTCATCTCACTGGGGCAATTTGACAGCTCCAGTGTGTGCAATTCACTGTGAATTCAGTAAAAAGCTGAAGAGCGTTTTACTAAGTGAACTATCGAACTGCGCCATGCTGAATGAACATAATGCAGTTTTGTGCTGTAATGGAAGATGGGGCTATTCGCTAACCAAGTTTTTTTGTTTTCTGGCATTGTTTTTTTTTTTTGTTTCCCCTGGATTGACTCCATTTAAACACAAAGTTGGGGTTTGCTAAACAGTTTATTGAGGCAACACTTGGTTGCACAGAAACCAGTCAAGCTGAAACTGCAGTGGGCTTGTCTCCTGGCAGAAGGGATTTCTCTGAAAGTACAGTTCACTTTACATCTAAGTTATGATTATCTTGCTGTCTCCCTTTCATTATGCCATTGTTCTTGGGAGCCAGAGATTTTGTAAGTTATAAAAAAAAAAAGGATGTTGCCAAGGGTGTGGGTGGAGAAAGGTGTTGACATGATTTCAATGGAGCTAGATTCCAGCTTTAAAACAGAGGGGTAATGAACCATGCAGAGAATAGGCTTTCCTAGCTTGCCCCTAAAATAAGTTCAGTTATGAATTTAATGTTGTAAATGGCTACTTAATGGCTTTTTTCAAAACAATTGTTTCATACCATTCTTTAAAAAGGCACTTTCCTGTGTAGAGGGTAAAAACGGTCTGTTACTTTTTCCTCTGTCTTATAGCCATTATTTCTAATGAAACTCTTCTTAATTTAGTGGAAAATGGGGAATTCGGAAAGCCAGTACAGTCTTCAGGGGTCAAAAAATCATGCTGCTGCTACAGCTGGCGCCAAGCAGAAGCCTTGCTCTCTGAAAATTCGCAGCATTCATGCTAAAGATGAGAAGTCTTGCTCTATGCATGGATGGGGACATACCAGTAGTGGCTCAAACTACAAATCGAGGTCCCTTGCCAGAAGCTGCCTTTCGCACTTCAAGACTAGTCAGCCTTATTCATCCAGACTTGGTGACACTGTGGTGAAGGTCTCTAAAAGCAATGCCCATGCCAAACACAGGACAAACGCCTCAGGGGACTACTGCCAAGGAAATAACGCGGTGTTTTTGCCCGAGAACGGTTTCCACTATATTGGCCTTCAAGCTGGAAGTAATCACGCTGCCTCTCAAGAATGCAATGGACACATTTTAAATTGCTACGGCAAGAATGAGAGTCTTGCATCAACCTCCCCATCAGAGGACAGGAGGAGTCCAAAAGTTCTCATTAAAACACTGGGGAAGCTGGACGGTTGCTTGAGGGTCGAGTTCCACAACAGCAACAACAGCAAGGTACCAACTGAGGAATCCAGTGGACCGGTCCAGTTGCTGAGGTATTCGCCTGCCTTGGAATCTAAGCCAAGTAATCTGCTTGATGTCAGGAGGAACTCCAGCGCAGACTGTTCTTCAAGCCATCGTCTATCACCTACTGATTCAAGGCTTCGATCTAGTAAAGGAAGCTCCCTCAGCTCCGAGTCTTCATGGTATGACTCTCTCTGGGGAAATGCTGGGGATATCAATGAGTTGGATGGTCCGTATTTGACCAGGAGCACTCCAGATACAAGCGTTCATGCCAGTTTCCCAGCAAGCAACAACAAGAAGTCCTTCAACCAAAGTTCATCTCTTTCCTCACTCCGAGATCTCTATAAGGATACAAATTTGGAAAGCACTCCTCCACCTGGGATCAGGCTGTCTGATGAGTATATTGACACTCATGGTAGCCTAAGCAACCGTGTCTCATTTGCCTCAGACATTGATGTTCCCTCCAGGGTAGAGCAGGGAAGTCCTGCACATTACTCCTCGTACACACTCCCATGCAGAAAGTCAAAGCCCCTCAGTGAGGATGCATCCAAGAAGGATACATTAAAAAACCGCATGCGGCGCATCAGTGACTGGACGGGAAGTCTCTCGAGGAAGAAGAGGAAGCTCCAGGTATGTGCAAACACCAGCCTAAGTGCCTGAAAGTTGGCTTGTCGATTCCTCATACAATTGTAGTGATTGCATCATGTTTGTCTTTCTTGCAGAATAATTACTTGCTAATCTCATTTAGTAATTTGTGGAATTCTGAGAAGTATTGCATCCCTGGAGCTGTCTGAAATATCAACAGCAAAAAAAAATTAGACATTTGTGTGTGCAAATTTTCCATTCCTATTTTTTCACCTTCTTAGCTAACTCTGATCTCTGGAGCCTAATCTCTTGGTGCATTAGCTTTTGAAATCATTGCATTACTTAAAAAGCGACTTGGAGTTTTAAAGCCTTCCCTTTATTTCAACTGTGAAAATATAACCTAGATATCATATATATGCTATGGATCAGCATACATTATCTAAAGAGTGTGGGAAGAGCAGTAGAAGGAGGATGTTATCAATATCTTTGCAGGTATTCCTTATTTGTATTATTGGCTTCACCACTCACTTTGGTTTCACTGTTGGTCCATCTCTAGCAAGGTGAGCAACTGTAGAGTATTGACCAGAGCTGCTCATTCTGCCTCCACCTCCTCTGAAGGCATTACATGGAGCGCCCTCCTTCTTCCTGCGTGTCAGCTTAGTCCACCAGATGGAAAAGCTTGAGTCGCCATCTGGCTCGCCGGGAGATGGTGGTGTGAAGAAGGAGACGGGAGGAGGGCAAGAGGGAGGGAAAGGATGTTTCTTTAGAGGAATTTAAGGCTAATCCCATTAATAGGAGTTTAGGATGCCTGTGGTCAGGAATGAAATTCTCGTCTCCAGCTGTAGGCCCCAGAACCGGCTCTTTAAATGCCAGACTGTGCCTGAACTTCTGCACGTGAATCCCTCAAGCTGAGATGGAGGGCAAAGACTGGTTTTAGTTTTGGTTTGGATTTTTTAAATTTTTTTTTTAATCTTCCCTGGTGTTTCTCATATAGGAACAGTCACTGTGGTTCCCTAAATGAAGGATCATTGGGGTGCTGGCCACTTCAGAGTGAAGGGAACACCTACTTCTGCAACTTAGGCAGCAGCTAAGCAGTAGATCATAACACACGCTTTATGTAGCACGTAGAGCAAAGGCTGTCTCCCGTGTTGGAAATTCGGACAGGTATCACGCTTAACAGACATCTGTCATTGCAGTGTAAAACTCTGATGGACTCTTAGGCTCAGAAATGAGGCCAGCGTAAGGTTTGCGAGAGTAAATCCTAGGTAAGGGCTACAGAAGTGGGAAAATGCAAATGAAAGCCGTTTATTTGGATCACTTCTTTTGTGAGTTGGTGCTCATGTATTTTATCAGATGCTGTCTTTTCACCTTCTTACTCAGCTGTGAAAGAGAAGGCAGAAAAACTGGAATCAGTGAAGAGCCTCAGCGCCTTGTGCCAGGATCCTTCACTGGTTTCAACATCTGTATCTGTTCTGGATTTTACAGCCAGGCTTTACATACGATCTCTGCATCCCAGACCTTTGCCATGTATTACTTAGTTATGACATTTTCAGAATGGTATTTGTGGTGCACGATTCATAGCTGTTTTGAATTCACTGTGCAGTGAACTGACTTCAGGCACAGCAAGGAAATTTGGCCGGCGAGATTGCATCGAGCTTGAATCTGATTCTGGTAGAAGGAAATCAGCCCTAGACCCAGAAATGGTGATTTCTTAGAAAAAGGCATAGGAAATAGTTAGTCATAGATTTTTATCAGGCAAGTATCCAGCGACAGGAAGGATAACGAAGGGTGATGAATGCTTTATGCTTTATGATTTTGCCTTCCTTGTGAGGCTTGGTCAGCTTCTTTCCTCCATGCACACATTGAGTAGCCTGCCGTCTCTTCTGGGGGTTGCCATATTGTAGTTTGGTAACGATTATACTCTCACCGGGTCCGTTGGCTTAAAAATGCAGGAGTACAGTGCAGAAGTACAGTGCACGGTTATGATCTGTCAGGTGGTTGGTCCCTGTTTGTAGGACTGTTCATCACCGTGATTGTAGCCTTCGTGCTTTGCTCTGAACAACATGTCCCTTCTTTATTGCATTACTAATAACTGATTGTGAGTCACTTGGCGCTGAACGTAGGTGAAAGCTGGAATATTTCCCTATAAATGTGCTGAAGCGCTGGTGCTGGCTGGGTGGATGGGTCCCTCCGGCTGCCCCAGTGGAAACAAGTCAGCCAAGCCTCCTGCTTCACAGGGGCACAGGACCAGGAGGCACAGGCTTGGGATATTGAGGCCACTCCCTTGCCACTAGGAAGGCAGTAGAGTTTAATCCCCGTGGTGAACAAATTGCAGCTTAAAATCAGGTGGGTTTTTCCCCGTCTTGAAGGCTGTTTCCAAACCCTCTTACTCTGACACTTGCTAATTTGCAGAGCAAATGTAGTCCTGGCCAGTTTGTTCTGATGCCAGTATTGTCCATTGTATTAGTTATCCTTCCCTATTTTTTAATCTGTTACGATTTATTTAAGGGGAGAAATAGTAACTTTTCTCAGCCAGTTTTTGTGAAGCTATGCAGACTCTATTTGATCTCCTGTCTTAAGATAGGAAGTCTGTTTCCTTTTCATTCTGGCACTATTCCTCTGCACCTGTTTTAAATCATCCATAAACAGATTTGGATATGGGATATTCCAGAGGAGCCCTTGGCTGTGCCCTGTCTAGTGATTTGGATGTTTCCTTATGTCTGACTTGATTTGATACTTGATCTGATATATCCTGGAATTGAGTTTGCCTTTCTAATAATGGTCTCGCGTCAAGACTTGCAGTCATTCTGTGCCATGACCCAGCTTTTGTTGCACAAGGGTGTCCTAATGCGTTCCGTCAATGCATCCCTAGTACGCTACGGTGTGGCACATCCTCATTTAGTTTAATCCTTGCTGAAATGGCACTGGGGAGAAGCTATAACACAACACGCAATGTGTGAGCAGCAAGGTATATGTGATGCATGTGAGACCCGTGCCAGAATTTAGGCAGGCTTGTTGCACAGTTGCTAAAGGTGGTGGTGTTAACTCAACGTGCAACTGTATAACATGGAGAAAATGAGCAAATGCTGTGTAAAATGAAAATCCAGCCACCAGAAACAGCTGCTGCAGATAGGTTCTTCAATGAAGTAAATAGCCTCTTTATGGTAATAATTTCTGAAATTTCCTGACTTGGTAAACCAGAGCCCTGAATTGTGGTGTAAAGAGAGTTTAAAAGAAAAGCACATTGAGACAACTTCTTTATTTGCCTTGAAAACTGGTATTAGATTCTATTTTCAGTTTGTGTCCTAATGAATTTAGCAGGCTGCATTGTTTCCTGCGCTGTTCTTTACAGCTAGTTATTACATGCGTCACTTTGTCTAATTGGTATCTTAGTTAGCCACTTTATCTTTTGCATTATCTATAACCATTGCAGGGTCTATCTCAGACTTTGAGAGATCTTCTTGAATGCAGCTGAACAGAAACAGCGGTAGTTTTTTGTCATTGCTAGATGCAAAAGTGGGGAAAATGAGCAGAAAGTCGCCTGGCAGGGAAACCACCACCAGCAGCAGCTTGGGTCAGACCTTTTCAGTGGTGACCTGGTACTTCTACCGTGACAGCCCCCCTGAGGACCAGCAGAGACTGCGTGACTGCCAATTCTGTTCTTCAAAAAAAATAAAATACAAGTGATGTTGTCATAGTGAAGTGTGTATATTCATTTTGGATCCTGTGTCCGTTTACTCTACTCTGGTACTTCCTTATTTCTACCCTTTCTGTGTGTGTGTGGAGAAAACATAGGATGTGGTTAATGGCTGTTCATGGACAGGTTGAATCCCACGCTTTTCATTAATGCTGCTTGTTCCAGTAGCGGCCCTTCACAGCAGACACCACCTTATTTGTCTGCGTCTTGTGTTATTTTTCTTACTAGTGCTTTGGAACTGAAAGAAATATATATTCTTCAAAAAATGTATGTTACTGTTTTCTAGGTGACACTGGCAGTTCCTGAAGAATAGTCAAACAACTAAAAAACAGGATTTTGGCACACACATACAGTGACAGTAATTAAAAAGAGGGTGGAGAAAGCTTCCAGTTTCCCACCGAACTGCAGATGGCTGGAGCAGTTGTGTAGGATCCGTGTTGTACGGTCGCTTTGTAAGCATAAACACATTACATACGTGATTATTCACCCACACCCCACACACACACTCCCCCTGCCCCGGCCCCGACTTCCCTCTCTTTACCATATAAAAAGCAAAACTGTTGATGTTCAGGGAGTTAGTCTTGGAGAATGCTGCCGTCACTCTGCAACAAGATTTTTGAGGCAGGTGCTCCATTACCAGGAGTGTCCATTACCACTGTGTCGCCAGACACAGTGATCTGAAAAGCCAGACTCAAACTGCAGCGTACCATAAGAGAACGTGGGCTTCAGGTGAAGCTGGCTTTTGTAAGGCCATGACCAGCAGTATCCTGCTGCTTGAGAAGTGGCTGGCCTGGCGACACTTGGGAGGGCGTGCGCTCCCACTGTTGCTCTTGGCTGCCGGCTGGAGATCGCGACGCTATCAAAACACAGCACAGCTTTTCCGCTGCAGTTTTGAAGACCATCAAGTAGGAAGTATAAGGAACAAAAAAGTAGTTGCTTTCAAAGCTGCGGGTGAGAGCAGCTCGCAGGAGACCAAGGTTTATTTACTTCATTCGTGTACAGAAGTCTGTGAGCAAATAAGTGCTTTTAGAGAAGCAGTCTGAACTTGAAAGAATAATAGCTTTATCATTACGGAGGGTAATAGCTTCACTTCTGGAATCGTTTATAGCCATCTCTTCTTTTCCCTCACACTTTTACTGCAAAAGCCAGCAGTTTTTTTTTTTTTTGTTGTATGTCCTTAAATCTTGGTGCTTTTAGATAGCATCAGCAACACTTGAGTTGGGAAGACAATAAATAGCTTCTTATGATGGATGGTGTGGTTCTCCACAGTGAAGTTAGTCCAAGGAGCTGTATCTGGGGTAGTACCAAAATCCCTGTCCACCACTGGAGCCTGGGAGAGTTGGGAGCAGTCAGCACATTACTGGGAAAGGCTTAAGAAAGAAAAGCCCCAGTCTTCCAACAAGGTCCCACGTTGACAAACAGTGGCAAGAAATGGGCCTACGTTAGCATCCATATCACAAAGCAAAGTTGAAGTCATATCATCAGGCCTGAGCATTTAAAATAAAATTGACCAGCTCTCTCAGTACAAGGAATGAAGTTGCACAATGCAATTAGGAGAAAGGCCCGTCAGTGCTTGACAAGATAGTCACGCTCCCGGGAGGTTTCCAGCAAGTCAGAAAATACACACCTCTGCAGTCTGGAGACTGGATTCGTGCCACTCAGCAAGCACGTCTTTCTTTTTTTAAGTCGCATCTTTCTGTTAGATTAGATTTTTGTCTATTGGTCAATACTAACAAGCTTAAAATATTCTCAACTTCTGACCGTTTTTGTGTTGGTTAAGCACAGTTTATAAGACAAATAGAAAGTGGAGGTAAAATCAGCCTAGCTGTGCTGACACTAAATGTAGCTGCCTTGCACAAATGGAGTGTCACCAAAGTATTGGAAACCCTGTAATAATAAAGAAACTTGTGATATTGTTCCTGCTCGTACTCAAACAGGCACGTAAGCAATGGTACCGAGGTTTCAGCCGGAGGATGTGGTTGTCTCCTGGAGTCCATCAGGTTTCAGCCAGTAGAAGCCCCAGTAGTTACTAGTGAATTTGGAGATTACTCGCAGGTGTCTGAGTTATCAAAGCTCGCAGACTTAGTTGTAAGGGCTTAATGGGGTTCTGCTGAGAAAACTGCGAGTGGTGGCACCGACAGTGTCAGTGGCTGTTGAGGCAAAGCCTGTGATGTATTGGTGAAAAGAGGTGGACCTTGATGAAGGAACTGGACGTGGCTAAACATGAAACAAATTCAAATGCCAAATGAGGTGTATATTTTCATCATAGCTCTGGTGACTGATCTCTGGCAATTTCCTTTTTTTACACAGGAGCCAAAATGTAAAGATGGGAGTGAATACTTTGACAGCAGAATGGACAACTTCACCACAGACACGCTGGCACCATCACAGCTCTCTGCTTTGCTGTGGTCACCCGGCTCCAGCCATGTCCTGTCCCAGAGAAGCGAGTCCACCAACGCCATCAGCAGCGATGCCCTGAGGCAGAACATTTACGAAAACTTCATGCGGGAGCTGGAGATGAGCAGGACGAACCTGGAGAACACTGAGACCTCGTCGGAAACAGAGGACTCCAGCGGCGAGTCCCTCAGCTCCTTGGAGCAGCTGGATTTGTTGTATGAGAAAGAGCAAGGAGTGGTGCGCAAGGCAGGGTGGCTGTTCTTCAAACCCCTGGTGACCCTGCAGAAGGAGAAGAAGCTGGAGCTGGTCACAAGGCGGAAGTGGAAGCAGTACTGGGTCACTCTCAAAGGTAAACTACCACGTTGCTCCTTCAGCTTGGTGGCAGCGCTTGTTTTAATTGCGTCTCAGCAACTTTTCGCGCATGCTGGTTTCTGTTAGCAGGTTTAGGGGGATCAGACATTTGTGCCTAACTTTACATGGTCTACCCACACCCTGAAGCGGGGCACATGCCTAAGCAGCCCACTGAATCAAGGTGGTGATCGTGTCTTTGGTACTGCACATGCAGCCTTGCAGTTCATACCGTAGAGGGAGTTGTTTCGTCTGACTTCCCAGTTTCTGTACTCACACACAATTGGGGGGTTAGAAGATGCTTTTGGATGTTGGAGATCAAAGACCAAATTGAACCAAAACTAAGAAGAATTCGGAAGTTACACCTCTATCTCAGAGGGGAATCAAAATTTAAGGATTAGGAGAAGTCCCTGGTGCCCAATTCACTGTCACAGGCACACAGTTCCTTGGTCTCTTCTATGAGCTTTACTTAAAGTTGGGGTAAGTTAATATAAAAATGTTCAGTTCATTTCCAGAGTTTCAGGTGGCAACACAATGAAGAGGTGAACTCACACGTACACGGAAAAGTGTGCGATTCAGGGCAGAGGAGGCCGAAGCAGCAGACCTGAGGTGCCCAAGGCTTAGCTGCCCCGGACCGCTCCCAGGGCTCACCAGTCTCCCTTCTTTCCCTGGATGCTCTTTCACCTTGCCCGCTCCCCACCATACCAACCCCTTCTGGCCTTCGGCATGCCCACCTTCCCATCTCCCCCGGCTGCTCCTGCTGGGAAACAGCCCTGGGGGAAGGCAATCCACTTAAAAAGGGCTGCCGCCAGTGGGCTGCGGTGGGATTGCTGTGCTCACTGCTGCACGTTGATGGCTCAGAGTAGTTGGGCAGGTAGGTGTGCCAGAAGAAGTGTACGGGTGTCAGGAAGTTTGAGAAGGAAAATAACATCTGTTGTGGGGAGGAAGAGGAATTTAATGGGTGAGTTCGTAGCCTTTTTTTTTCTTCTTCTTTGAATTTCATCCAAAGGATTTGCCTTTCAGTAAATATAATACTAAGTTAATGAGTAAGGAAATGATCAAACTTAATAATTTCCTAGCAAAGCTGGGACTGCAGGAGAGAAAATAACAACTTTCCCACAGGTTGCCCTTTTCAAAATTCTGCATGGGTGTAGACCTGAAGAAAAATGAACAGCAAACAGCAAGTGCTGGGAATGCTGTCCTTGATAGTGCTGATTTAAAAGAGGCAAGCTCTCAAGAATGTAGCAATTCTGCCTAATAATTCAGAGACCTGTTATCAAGGGATCAAAATGTAGGCAGTCTTAACAGTTTAAATCACTTATCCTGATCATCAGATAGCATGATTCATGCTTAGAAGCAGTACATACAAAGGGGAAAAAAATATCTGAATGCCACCCTCTTATTTCGTGTGTTTGCATTATAGAGTATGAATATGAGTTTGATCTGGCTCTTCTAAAACTCAAGTAGTTTCTAAACAATCCTATCAAAACTCTAAACTGAAGTACATTGTATACGAGTAGTTCATGCATTTCTAGGATAGTGAAGAGAAAGGAATTTAGGTGCTTCATGTTTGGTTCTTTGCTATAAAATTGGCTTATTGGTGACCTTGAACAAGTCACGTCCCTTCTTGCTACCTGAATTTCCCCAGCTATAAAAAAGGAATAATAAAATTCTTTGTAAAAAGCTTTATTAATTTCTAACATTATAAGACGTATTAGATACAACACTTGTTACTTTGGATGGGTGATATGGTTGCATTCATGGTGCAGAATCTCTTCCGCTTTGTTAGCTGTTTTAAATATACATTCCTCATTTCCTTGATCTCGTACCTTTATTGTCCTGTAGAGACTTCTGATGCCAAAATAAACTTGCCTGTCTGGATATCAAGGCGTAGTTCTGTTTTCACAATATGCTATATCGAGATCAAGGCGCTTGCTTTGGTTCTCCTTATACAGGGGTTTGAATAAATCTGTATTTAATTTGTTCTTGAAGTTTAAATAGCCAAGATATTTTAAAATATGACTTAAAATAGCCACATATGCAAATGGAGAACAGCATGTTTCTTTGCACTCTGTTGAGAAGTGTTTAATTATAAATATGCAGAAGGCTTATAACCATCTGGTTACCTGCCAGACTTCAAAGTATACATGTCCTGAGGCCTCTGCTCTACTTTCAGGGTCACCAAGACCTGAGCTTGAATAGTACCCTTTAACAAGAGGACCTCTCTTTTCCATCTGTCCTGTCTAATTAGTCTATTTTAATGAGGGAAACTGCTTTCCCATTGCCCTCCCTCTTCAGTTCAATTTTTGATTAAAATACTTGGACGATAATCATTCCCAGTGGGTCTGTTAGAGTTTATGAAACTAGCTGCTTCCAGGGGTCGCTAGGCTTGACCCAAAGATATACCTGGGCTGCCATACACCTGAACACACAGGCATGCCCTTCATTTTTATGCACATATAAGCTGTCAGGATAAAAAACAACATATCTTTAGTTAACTTTTTGATAACACGTAGGGGAAATATGGGAGTTTAAAATATAACTTAATTTGCACTTTGCTAAAATGCAGAAGTGGAAGTGGTTGTACAGTCCTGCTGCTGCTGAATGGAGGAGGGGACTTGGTTCTGATGGTTTAGTTTGCCCTGTTATGTTGGAGTGACAGAAGTCATGCCTAATATGCAGAGTGTAAAAAAAAACATCTTCTCCTTTTCCAGCTGCAGAGATCTCCAAGTGTTTCTGTGTCATAAAGAAGATCAAGTGAGGGCTGCTAAGGGAAAAGGATAGGATCATCTCTATAGGATTTGCTCTTGCCCTAAATATTCTGCCAGACACTCTAGACAGTAATAGGAAAAGGTGCACTCAAGTAGATGCATTTCTGTTTATTGGTCAGTAACCTCTGATACATATTTTCCTTATTCTTTTAATTGCTGTACATTCATTGGCACTGGAGAATGTGATGAAATCCATCTGAGGGAACTCACTTTTCATACGTTTTAGATTTGGGCTTTTTGAGGACCAGTGTATTCTACCCCATAACTTTTCACAGCAAATGTGTCCCGTAAACTCTCGTAGGCCCATATTTCCCCCTTATCAGACAGAAGAATCCCAAACCCCTTGAATTTGGTACTGATTTCATATTTGATCTCTGAGGAAGCTCCCCTCGAATTTACATGACTTTGGGTGATGTGTCTGGGATTTTTAAACAGCGTTACATGTAGATGTTAGAGTATTACTAAAGTAGAGGTTGAACTCTGTTTTTACCTATTTTAAAAGCATCCACAGAGGAAACATTTCTGTTTTGCTATGTCCCCTTGATAGGCATTTCCTAGGCATATTTGCATGTGCATACATACACACAGTGTGTCACACAGAGACACACCAACAGCCTGAAAATCAGCAAGTCAACCCCAAACCTCAGTTTTGGTGTTGCCCTGTGTTGTGGTGCCTCTTTGATTTGAAGGAAAAACAACAACAAAAAGCGTGCTAGAGAGATGACAATGCTGTAGCCGTAACAAACGGCTCAATCATTGTATTGGCTGAATTTCAAGTCCTCTACTGAATATGTATAGGATTTACAGCAGTAATATATTCATGGATTACTAGGCCCTAAGGGACCACTGTGATCATTTAGTTTGACTTGCTATATAATGCAGCCGTAGGTCTTCTCTAAATTAATTCCTGAATGAGTTCGAGCATATCTTTTGGAGAAGGCTTGCCTTGCTGGAGAGTCCACCATCAACCTCAGATTTTTCTAACTGCTTAGGTTATCCTCAATTTTCAAAATGTATTTATCATGTCTGGTCTTAGTTCTTCCACATTAAACATTCAGCCATAGTGTAGTATTAATTTATCTGCCAAATTTTAAAAAAGCACCAAACCCTCTGTTATGAAACTGCTCTTTCCCAGGGGTGAAAGTTAGGTTTATTTATTTATTTTCTCTGAATGCACAGCTAGCCTAAGAAATTCTTGAGAAATCTAGTTTATAACTAGGTTATTTTAGTAATGCAGTTCAGTCTGTGACCCCTTGAATAGGCAAATCAGTGCATCTCAGAGGACAGTGGATTGAAACGTAGGGCAGGAATGAAAGGCTGGTGGGGATGGAGGGGGCAGGCCCTTCTTGAGCCAACTTCACTGCCAAAGGCAACACAGCAATGTAGTCATACTGCAGGGGACTGGGATCAAGTCTCCTCTGCTGTCTTCCGGAAGTAATTCCTCTTGTTACACTCAGGATTGTCATTGTCAAGGATGAAGTTTATTTTCTGGATGCAAGTTTCATACGTTAGATGTTACGCTGTTTACAAGACTGAACATGCTCAAACTCAGCCCCTTTAAACTGTTTTAAATTATTCAGTATTGCCTTAGTCTCCAATTTGCAGGTAGATTTAAGGAAATCCACTTTAAATTTGAGAAGTTTATTCACTAAGTGTGTTGTTTGAAGACAAAAGTTTCTGCAATCTTTTCAACAAATACAAAGATTTCTTGCGTGGCTGTTAGGAGAGAGTTGGTTCAATTTAATAAAGAAACTCAAAAGCCGATTTAACTAAGCAGGAATTAATCTTTTCTACATGCTGTAACATTTTAAGAGGCTGAGTTTATTCATAGAATCACAGAATGGTTTGGGTTGGAAGGGACTTTTAAAGATATCTAGTCCAACCCTCCTGCTGTTGGGGGATATCGTTCACTAAACCAGGTTACTCAGACCCCATCCAGTCTGACCTTGAACACTTCCATATTGATGTATCCTGTTTTATTTTTTAAGTCCATGGATGTTTTTTGTGTCCCTATTAGATGTCTGTTCCAACTTTTCATTGGCAAATTTGTCATTAACTTTGCCTGTTTTCCAGTTTAGAAGATCTTTCTTTTTTCTCCATTTCAAAACAGAGGGGCAGAACTGATGTTCCCTGTCACTGAAGGGTGTCTTAATTCATAAATGCATTAATATAAGAGAACTCAAATGGGAGATTGAGAACTTACTTTCTCCTTATGTTTTTTTTCCCCTCTGAACTGCAAAGGTTGTACTCTGCTGTTTTATGAGACCTATGGAAGGAACTCGATGGAGCAGAGCAGTTTGCCTCGATACGCCCTGTTTGCAGAAGACAGTATAGTTCAGTCTGTTCCAGAACATCCCAAGAAAGAAAACGTGTTCTGTCTCAGCAATTCTTTTGGAGATGTCTACCTATTTCAGGTAACAGTATGCATACGTAACTTTGTGGTTGTTTCCGTTTTAGGATGTGTTTGTGAGTATGCACATGTATGTATATCATCATACACGTGCACACACACACACATCATGCTTGTACCTTTGACTTAAAAATAATAGCATAATTACATTATTACACTATACTATTATAATATTGATTTAAGTGTATGACTTGACTTCAGGCATATGATATTACACCGGTTGGCTCAGTCTGTTAAGGTTCAGAAATAAAAAGAACAAAGGTCAAAAATCCGCAAGACACGTTTGGTACCTGGTTGTTACAAGTTTCTAGAAAATCATCGTTATTATCAATTTTTTTCACATCTATTATCATTCCACCCTTACGGAATGGTGTGCTCAACCCTGAATCCGCTAGCCTCAAAGAGAGTTTGCTTGAGCAAGATGTTCAAAAAAGAAGGCTAAAAATAATCTAAAGATCTTGGCTGCCTAACTGCGCCACTGGAAATGTTAACAAAGAACAGTATTATGTGGAACTGCCTGCACAGAAACATGTTGATTCATAGGCACACTTGTAAATATCTCCGGAGACACTTTGTGCAGATGTATTCTCCTTACCTTGCTGTCCTCTCTCCACTAACTTGACATTTTTTAAGTAAGCAAACGCCACTCCTCAGACTGTACATGTAAAATCTCTGTTGCCGTGTTACCTGCAGAAGAGGAGGTTTATCTTTGAAACCCAGTGGGCTTTACCTTAATTAATTGGAGGAGTGAAGGATGCAAGTCACATCTTTCCCGCAGCTCCTGGGGCTCTGTTGTGCTCCTGGGGCTCTCAGAGCTTGCAGGTCTAAGAAGCAGAAGCTGAAGGTTGGAGGCAAGTCATGACAGAGTGCAAGAAAAGCTCACACTTCCCTTATTTGCACAGTCTTAAAGATAAAATTTTATTTCACTTGTTTTAAGATAAAGTGCCTAAGATCACAGTGAACCCATCAAGCACTTCATGTCCTAGAGCTGCTGGCTTTTTTTTTTTTTCTTCCCCTCTTGTCTGCTCATAATGTTGCGCCATTGATTTGTTTCACAGGCGACAAGCCAGACGGATCTGGAAAACTGGGTTACTGCCATACATTCGGCCTGTGCTTCCCTCTTTGCGAAGAAGCTTGGGAAAGAGGACACTGTTAGGCTGCTGAAAAATCAAACCAAAAGTCTCTTCCAGAAGATTGACATGGATGGCAAGATGAAAAAGATGGCAGAGTTGCAGCTCTCGATCGTTAACGATCCAAAAAACAGGAAGGCCATAGAGAATCAGGTACTGGAAACAGTATTTTTGCAGGACCGTATTTATCATTATTTCTTTCTTTGGGCCCTCACTGTCTGTGCTTTCTAGGCCTGAGAGTAATTGTCTTGGGCATAGCTGGCACGGTAGTTGTGATTATTGCCAGGTTTCTGCAGCAATCCAGAGCAGCGCGGGAGATAGGCTTCTCAAAATTGAGGATCAGACCGATCTGTTTTATGAGCACAGAGCTGTTTCTTTTCTTTTCTGGAAAAATGCAATTAATTTTCACTGGTTTATGATATACTTAACTGTTAATAATATCTAGCTGTTACATAGCATACCACAGAATATACAGTACATTCTGTGAATAATTTAATTTATTATTGAATTGCAGTAGAGATTTAAGAATAGGTATTTAGCGATACTGTTCTGCACCTTAAGACAGGACATGAAGAGTACTTTATCCAAATAAAATTGGAGGAGGAACTGAGGCAGACAAAACCACGTGCTTCAGTTGAAATTTAGCCATGGCTAGAAGGCCAGGAGCCACAAGGCTTCTTAAAAAACCGTAGGTGTCTAAATGAGAACAAGAAGTCAAGACTGGAGTTTTCCATCCTAGGTGGAAAAGCATTGCCATGAGTACCACTGGCAGCCACTGAGGCATTATACCAGTATCAGTTCAGGGGAAAGAGTAACACTTAGTCACTAACAGCACTTCTTGTAACACTCTCTGGTTGCGTGCTGGGAATTTTTATCTCAGTATAAGCCCAGGTCCATCGCTGCTTAGCTTGGGAGAGCTCACGTACTACAGGCAAGATCTTTGCCCATGGCTGGAGCAGACAAAATGTTTGCATCCAAACTTGTGCCTAGGTTAATTTTGTTTTGTTGCAGCAAGAAATGAGCTGAGTTGCCTCCCCCTGCAAATCTGAGTATGGCTTCTGAGCGCCTGATGTCTTATTCTGATCACGTTTTCATATTATGGTGATAGGAATGCCTGAATCTTGGCTAAAGCAGCAGCTTAGTGCTGAGGAAGATTCACCACTAAGATTTGTTTTTTAAAACAAAACCCATAACAACCGCCCCAAAATTTAGTGTTCATGGTGTATATGTACCTTGGGATTTTAGCCAAGCTGTGTCTAAGAAAAAAGGTGGTAGATTGATGAGCAGCTAGAACTGTTCCTCCGTGGAAATGGTCACTTTGTTGTCTGTACGGTGGTGCATAAACATCAAGCCTTATTCTGCTCTCACTTCTAGGACGTGAACCAGGAATCACTCCAGTGATACCTTATGGAAGTACATCTTGAGGTGTTGACATCTTGTCCATGCCCCCAGTTTTGCCGGCAGCAACTGGCAAAAGATGCTTTAATTAGGCACGCTTAACGTTCAGGCAAAGACCTCACTACCCACGGCCTCTCGTGTACTGAACTTGTCTAGTAGTTTAGCCTAATAGGTCTGTGGACTGAGGTTGCTGTATCTTTAATTTTATTAGGCCATTAACAGAAGACATCTGATAATTTGAATTGGTTGACTAATATTTGAGAGCCCATCCCTACTTGCCTTTCCAGTCAGAGTAGCTATTGCTCTGTCATTACTTTACGCTGCCCATTATGGCCTCTTGAGTAGCAACCGAAGTTTATTTCCTTTGATCCAGTACAGCATAATTATGTTTCTTTGGGTAGTGGAACATTTTTAGTTTCGTGGATTTGATGCTTATAATATTTAAAATTCTTACTATACTGGTTTGAACTTGAGGAAGGGACTGGTACTGACTTCACTGTCAAGCTTCTGTAGCACGCTTCAGTCTGAAGCTGTATGAGCAGAGTTCAGTAAGTATGCAGATTTCTGTAGGAAGTTGTGGTGCAGATGTTCCTAAGCCCTTTGAGTGCTCAGATGTTCATAATTTATTTCCAGGTCACTTTATTTCATAGTCCAAAGCCTAGTGAGGTGAATGGAGGAGGAAAAATGTTAAGCATCCTTTTATTGCAGTAGGTTTTGAGACCCAGAAGAATATACAGATTTCTAGAGATGTCTAGTGCTTGTAACATGTGATGCACTGAGGAAAACTCCTGATGTATATTAACTTAATTTACCCCCCTCCCATTACATACTGATGCTAGTAGTTTACCTAGAGTCAACTAAAGAGTATTAATGATGCTCGCTTAATATCTGCTAATTAGATATTCTGTCCTTGAGCAACTGTCATTGTTTTCCAGCTCAGTCCCTTGAAGAAGTTGGCTGCGTTCTGCTAGAACTGCAATCCATCACTAGGGCTGCAGAAGATTTATTCCAGTTAATCTTCTGTCTCTGAATGTCTCAAAACATTGAATGAGGGCAAACCAGTGAGACAGAGAGTGAGATGGATCGTGTGCAAACATCCACTAGTCAGCAAACAATAAATACATAATGAGGCTTTTCTCCAGTCTTGATCCCTTTGATCTCTATAAAATCTCTCCTTTAAGTTGCTGAAGGTTTGTTGGCAAAGTCACTTCAGAGAAAAGTCGACAACTGGGTTTCCTAATCTTTCGATTTGTTATCTCAGAGATTGGCTTTTGCAAAGAAAAAAAAATCTTGATGTAATTAGTAACTGAGAATTCTTATATACTTAGTAAGCTAACAGTTTTGAAAAAACACTATTCCTGGGGGAAAAGTTTGCATGTATGTAGCTCAGTTGTTTAGTAACTGTGGTTGTTTAGTTGTCTTTTGCCCACTTTGAGTAACAAGAGGAATATAAATCCTGGATTTGGTTTTGCGTAAATTTGGTGGTGTTTTCAATCATGTGGCAGTTACGATTCCTCCACGCTGAAGTATATTGAGTTGCCAAAACTGTAGTTTGTAAGCATGCCCTACATCCTCTGCTGGAAAACTTCACTGGTGATATATTTTGGGAAGTCAGCGGAAATAGTGTGATTGACTTCAGAGGGACCATGGTAGTTTTTTTATGTAGAAAGATGAGACACAGTCTTAATTTATTTCCAGTGGGGAATTACCTTGGAAACTGTGATTTCTATATCCTTTCTCCTTTTCCTTCCTCTTCCTCAGAAAAGCAACCAGCCAACCTCAAGTGTCTATTTTCTTTCACATCTGTATTGATTTAAAACCAATACTTCTCTGCTGAAGACTTAGTAATTCATGGGGCTTTACAAGCAAGCAGAACCTTTTCTTGTTTCACAGTTACCATCACCTGAAAGGCAGTTGCAGTAAAGAAACCTGGACTTCTAAAATTGCTATAGGTATTATAATGTACATAAATGTTTATTTTTGGTGTTCAGCAAATGGACTGGAGAAGCTCATCTAATACTATCTTTTAAATTTGGTGGATTTGCAGGCTAGCAATTGATAAAGCTAGTGCTAAACAGAAGTACAAACAAAAAATGACAAGGAAGATGCTGGTTTTCTAGAAAAATGATTCTTTTAGAGACTTCATGCTATCTAACTGCTTGAGAAATGTCTTCAGCCTTGCAGCCTAGATGAGGGATTCCCTCCATCTGGGTTTACTGGTACTATAATAATAATAGACTTATAACTGTTTAAGAGAAAATGGTAGCCCTTCACATAGCTATTGGTATCGTTGGGCAGTTTAGAAGAGATCGATGAAGCATCTGCAAGAGCTGTGTACATACAGCAGCCAGTCCCCGTAGGCCACTGGTGGCATGGCTGGAAATCCAAAGTCTGCACATACTGCCTTACAGCAGCCACGTGCGTTTATATTACTATATGCAATAATATGTTGTGGGTGGTGGTATTCCCCCAGGGTATAACTTCTCCCCTAAACTGAAGAGAATTAGGACGAAAGGTAGCAAGTTTGAAAATCCCCCGGCGCCGAGATTAATTTCAAAGCCCATCTTTAAAAAAATTTTAGTTTTTCTACCTCTTTAAGCTGCTAGAGAAATCACAGTGTTTGGTATGAATATGGAGCCCTGTCTAACTGCTACTGAAGTTAGTGAAAGGGATTATTAGCATTCACTTGGAGCTCTTTTAACAAAATATTGCACATTAAGTCAAAAGTGGGGCTGTCTCTGCCTGTAGAACTGGTTTTAATGGGATGGAAAATCTACCTCACAGTGAGGGCGCTGCAGCTCTGAGTGTACTTTATGTACTTGGTATATAAATCTGTTCTGTTGTCTCACTTTAGAACGATAATATAAATAATAGTTGCTTGAAAGCATTCTGGGTTTTTCTCTTCAAATTTGAATATGTTAGTATAATCATGTTTTGCAAGCTATTCAGTGGTTTCTGTTGTGATTCATATTTTCTGTGCACATGGTACTTAACTTACTTATCAGATGTGTTATGGACATAGGTATTTACTTGCAGGCACTGAAATGATGAGGCATTAATGAGAAGAACAGGCATATGCTTGGTGATATTTTTTATGGAAGTTTTCATATGTGTCCTCCAACTAAAAGTAGTTTATCTGTTGCCATAAAAAATAAGGGCATCAGTAAGGTAGTGGTCTGTTTACTCTGGGTAGTCATTAAATCCGTTAGTACCTTTCTTCCCTTCCCTGCAGTGGTCTTTGGCTTTTTACACAGAGCATAACTTCATTTTTTTTTTTTTTTGTTTAAAATGTACCTGAGGCTTTCTCTTTCCTCTCACATTTATAGGAAGATGATTGGAATAGTTTGGGGAATTTTATTCTTCAGGCTCCCCAAGGCCCAAATTTCATGTCTTAATTTTCTATAAAGCATCTGATGAAATATTGTCTGACATTCAGATGAAAACTCACAATAATAACTCTCAAAGAGAACCTTTTCAGGGAACTTTGCTAGCACTTGCCAGTTTTGCCGCATACGAATTCAACTTGAATTGCAATACATAGTTACTTTTCTTTCTTCCATACCCTCCTAAACTAAAAAACGTTATCTAAACTTGTTAGAATAGATCTTCAGTTTGGATGGTCTTTGAACTTGTTAGAGCAGAGCTCTGCTTTCTGAGAGGTTCACTACTATTTCTTTTCGGGTGTCACTCTTTAGTGTAGGATGGTCCCTCTCTAGATCATTAGCAAAATCCTCCTCTTTAGTAGTAGTAGGCTGTCTCTAAGGAATGAAATGAGTAGGCAGCCAAAAAGTTAGGGAAGATCATCTCCATTCTCTTCACCACTGTAATTACTGTTTTGCAGATGGGTGAATGTCCATCTTTGTTTCACAAATATTTAGTATAAAATAATGAAAAACGAGTAAACTGTCACCGAATGTGGAGTTGCGTGGCATTATCTCATATGATGAAGCTGGTGAGGGAGTGTGCGCAGAAAGGGCTGGTCTTCTGCTTCTTGGGGAGGGGCAGCTGGATAATAAGATTCAGTGGCTTTCTTAATTACAGCCCTAGCTGTAGACATACATGTGATACTGCCATTTTCAGTCAGATTATTGACAAGAATGTAAATTAGGTACACATGGGTGCACTTTTGTGCTATCGGTGGTATTGGGAATAAGATTTCCTCTCTCTGTTTTGGTTAACATAAAAAAAACTAGTTTTTTTTTATTTTTTTTAATTTCAGGAAGTTTTCTTAACCTTTCTTTAAGTCATTAGGCAGAATGAGGAATAAAGGGTATTGCTAATTGCTCATCGTTGTACTCTATTATGTTCCCTTTTTTATTTCTTTGAGCTAAAAGTTACGACAGTATCTCTGTAGTGCCCTTTAAAGTAATGGAATCTCTGGGAGAGTGATCTTTTTGCTTCTTTGAGTTCTCTTTAGGAAGTAATGACAATAAAAATATTTGCCTTGTCCCCAGAAACCAAGTGACTCATTTATCCAGATGGGTACAATATGAATTGTGTCTGAGAACCAGGGACTGGAATGCAGAGTTTGGTGTTGTTTGTAATGTGGTTGAAAAGCTGTTCATATGAAGCAGCAGCAGCAGAAGTTTCTTTTAAATTTATAGAGTTCCCTACATCAGCTTACAGAGACACTTCCCATCTGCGCAGAAGATGTGTGTAGGGGAAAATTCTGAATTTTTTACTGCTATAGATAGTGAATTGTGTCAGTGAGGAGCTCATGTTTCTATATGGAATTAGAACTTCTATTAAACCAATCAATTTTAAAGGCTTAAGCACTGAGAGAAGGCTCTCCTACCTGTGCATCTTTTTTTTTTGTGCTGCCTTAAATAAGCACCAAGTGGAAAACTGGTATTTTGTTATCAGGTGAGCTGTCAGAGAAGTGTCTTCTCTAGGTCCTTGAAGTACTACTACCTCGAGTCGATACGGTGTCATTTCTGGCACTGCTTTCTGCCATTCACATACTAATTTGGGTTTTACTGCACTGAGCTCTCTTATTTTGTACAAAGCAAGTGTTTGCAAATGAGACAGTCCTTCCCCAACCCCCAAAAGATGCTGTTTGCCCCCTACTATCAGAAGGGTGAGGAGCAGAGACCCTCCCCGAGCCACCCTGCTGGCACTGCCTTCGCGGGGACTGTCGGGGCCCTCCCTTTTACAGTCTGCAAACCCTAAGCATGTTAGAGTGGAGGTGGAGATGCCACGAGAAACATCACCTGCAGAGAGGACTGTACAGCACATAGGAGCTATGGATCCCCACATCACCCCTGGTCTGTATTGCCTGGTCTGAATGTATTTACCTTGCCTTTCCCAAGCTCCCACTTTAGAGTTTACCTATAGAAAACCTAGCAGGGTTATTGAATTAACAGAGACGTGCTTTTGAGCATCTTCCTTTAGCACATCTGTTTGTGTGATTTAAAGTGTAATTAATTTACAATTTTTTATTAGTGTCTGAATTGATTTTTCACAAGCCTGGAGGAGAATTGGCTATTTATGTTCTGAAGATGATCATTACTGCTAAAGTACTGCCAAAAGTACCGTGCTGGTGTTCCTTTGTATGTTAACTCTTAAAAACTCATTCTTGAACTATGTCTCCGATGCAAAAGCTCGTTGTGTCACTTAGCCCTCCCCACATAATGACTGTCTTGTCCCTGCACCAGGCTTCCTTGCATGAGTTCTCCTGGTGGCCCAGGCTAAATAATTCCAGTCCGTAATTCTTGGGGCTTCCCACGTTTTACTCCTTTCTGTCTCTCTGCCACGGCCTCCCTTTTCGCTCTAGGGATGCTGTTAGGCTGAATACATTTATTTGGGTGACCCCTCCTTGCCTTTCTCCCAGCCTTTCTCCTGCTGCCACTAAACCCAGAAATCCTTGCCTAACATTTGCCTGTACTGAGAATGACATCCTCCCTTTTCTCTAGGAAAGGCCTTTCATGCTTTTCCTAGGAATTCGCATGGAGGTGACCAAGAGAGGATGATTTTGGATGCCCCGGGCGCTGTAGCTGCCAGTGCAAGGCAAGCGCAGCAGCGGAGCCGCTCACGTGTGCTCCCTTGTTTTGGCGTGCCACACGTCGGGCCGTATCTCTTATCTCCTTGCAGACTTGCTTCGTGCTGCTGTTAGCCTTTGTCACCCATTCCCACTCTCACGGCTTGTCTGGTGCATCCACTTTTCCCCCTTTGCTTTCGAGCAGATTTCGAAAGGGCCGTTTTGTCTGGGCACGATGAAGTTAAGTCCTTGAGCCATCTTTCAGGCAGTCGTCCCACGTGGGGCAGAGATTTGCCTCACACAATAGCAGAATAAGGATCGCAGGAGCTCGTCTGCAGGCTGTAAATTAACTTCATGGACCAGGTCACACTGCGCTTTGAAGTTGTTGCGTTTGTATTTGTGTGCTTCCCCCGTTTAGTCTTCAAGAATATAAATCTTTAGGAAGAATTATCATAGTTTAAAAGGCTTAGACAAATAGCAGCTGGTATTGGTTCGTGGTCTCCAATTGGTTCCAGACGTCCCTGGTTTTGATAAGACTACAAGACAATCCCAGAAATTCCCTGCCTACAGCTTTTGCTAATGCCATTAAATGTAACATTGTGATTACTGACGCTTTTGGAGCTGATTAGCTAGCATCCTGTGTGACTGATAAACAACGTAATTTAATTATTTCTTCAGAATGTCCTCATGTTGTACCCCACTCCCCCTTCTTAGTTTATCTTTATTTTAAAATACAATTTAGTACAAAAGTTTAATGGGGATTTTGAAGAAGGCCTGAGAAACACAAGGATGCCTGTGTTCAGCTCCTGCTCAGTGGGGACAGGATGCTCCACTCCAGCAGCGCCCAGAACAAGCCTTGCTCTGTTCCCGAGCTGTTCAAAGTTGGCCTGGCTCCGTGCCCACGGAGGTGTCATCCCAAAGGGAAAGACTTCACCTGAGCTTGTAGCTTTTGGCTTTGTGAAAAGCTGGCAACCATGTTTTCATTCCAGTTGGGTGTCGACACAGAGAAAGAGCTCGTCACAAAACCTCCTATTGGAGTCGTCCCATGCGTAAAGTACTGGCAAGCAGAAAAATGCTCTGTGAGGAGTGTCTGAGAGCACAAAGAATGCAAAGTAAAGGGCAATGATCAAATAAACCCAAGAAAAAAATGATTATTCTTTCTAGGGCGCAAAGGGTGCATGTTATGAATGTCTGTGGTGAGACATGAGATGAGACATCTTCATTATGTGTGTGTATCTCTGACCTTTTTCTCTGGACTTTTGTGCCTCGTGACAAGCTTTTGTAAATGCTATCTTTTGCTTTTAATAGTCATTCCTTGAAAGATTTTTTTTTTTTTTTAAGTGGACTGTAAATTCCAATTTTGCATTTGCAGATGTACAAGATGCTATATTGTCTTCCCTTTATTCGTCTTCCTGCCAAATAAGATTACCTCTTACTTCCAAAAGTATAGTCATAACTGAAGCCATGATTTGTGAGCACATGTGTAAGGAAGCCAGAATAGGTAGGGTCTCAGTTGTAGTACAAGACTTAGCACCGTTTTGTTGACAGGGCCTTTTTCACCCTTTCACGGCTCGCTCCTTCATTGTTGAAAGTAAGAGGCAAGATACTTTTTTAGTTCTTGTGATATTTGGCAGCATTATGAGGAAACTGAACTGATTTTGCTTCTAGATGAGCCTGCGGGTCATAGTTCACCTGAGATTTTTATTATATTTGTCAGCCTGTTTTCTGAGTCACAAAAGGTGCCTGTCCCAACCTTGGCTAACCTCAGTGTGAGGTGGTAATGTCCTGTGGGCACAGGGACAGGCAGGGTGTGCCAGTGAAAGGTATGAAGGCAGCGCACATCAGAGAAAACTTGATGAACTTTCTCCGCAGCCCTAAACCACCTGTTGAACCGCCAACATGCAGCCATTGGAGCTGATATCGGAAGATCAGCATTGTCAGGGGATTTTAACAATCTTCAGTACGTGAACTTACGTGTACATTGACCTAATGGACCCGCCTTTTCTGCCTTCCCATGTGTGAACATGCCAACTCTGTTAAGGACATCTGCCTTTTTATTTGTACTGTTTATCAGTATCAATGTATACTGTACACTGTGGGGCAGATTTTAGCTGCAACTACCAATCTGTAAATTGGGGAAATGAAAAGCAAAATTTGACTTTTGTGCATAACAATATGTGTTTGTGTAGATAAGTGTGTATCTACACAAAAACTTAAAATCTGTCACCTGAGTCTTGTTTTAGAACTTTTTTTGTCTAGTAAATATTTGAGTCTCTTCACTTTCCTAATTTTACCTTGAAACTGGACTAAGCTGTCTGTTACATCTGCATGTACCTGTGTTAGATAGGTTTAAAAACTGCATGAAGGGTATGTATACATTCTTGGTTTTGGGCATATATAGCTCATTTTTGCTGTTTGCCCGAGCATAAGCATGTCTTAACCTATTAGTCAGACAAAGAACCGCACACGCTTGTGTTGCCAATATTGTCCCCTGTTTACAGATAGAGAGGCCGCAGGACGAGAGTGAAGAATGAGCAGGACCTATCAGTGGAGCTACTTCACTTTGCGAAGTGCATTAGTGTAGCTATGCAGCTTTGCTTTCAGCCAGACAGCTGTACAATCTAAACTCATGAAAATGAAGGAAACAAAACTAATCTCCAAAAAGAGAAGGAGAAGGGGAAAAAAAAAAAAAAAAGCCTTCATGAACCACAGGGCTGTGTTTTTATGTAACTGCTTTTGTGGCTATCAAACTACCCGAAGTTCATGGTATGTTCGTCTTGTCAGTATGCATTTAAGACCACCAGCTTTGTTTTATTTCAAGCCATCTTTTGGGTTGATGTAACACAATATGACTGAATGTGTTTTGGCAGGGAATAACTAATCTAATCCATATACCACCAGATGAAAGTAATTTACTACGGGTTTGTGGAAGAGCTCGAATTTTCAATGCAGCCCGCAAAGACATTTTTCCCCGTTTAATTGTCCCGTTTTATATCTAAACAGATCCAGCAATGGGAACAGAACCTGGAAAAATTTAACATGGACCTTTTCCGAATGCGATGTTACCTAGCCAGTTTGCAAGGTGGGGAGCTCCCAAACCCAAAGAGCCTTTTGGCTGCTGCAAGTCGTCCTTCAAAATTGGCACTGGGGCGGCTCGGCATTTTCTCCGTCTCATCCTTCCATGCACTGGTAAGTCCGAATGCACTTTTCACGGGTGCGTTACACAAAGACATCATTAATATTGTACTTAGATGTGGAATTGTGCTGGGATAAAACATGGCTGCAACCACATGCATTGGCTGAGACAGCCCTGTGCCCCTCTCGCCCTTTCTGCCTGTTCCTTGACTGCAAAAAAAGATTTTCTTCCACAGACACATACTTTGAAACCTTGCAAAGACCATGACTTTTTTTGGGGGACTCCAGAATTGAGTACTTCTGACCTATATCTAAAAAAGAAACAAACAAAAATATTCTTCAGATTTAGATGATTCATTGTGTTGAAATTTTGTCACTATGATTTCACCTCCACTGAGTTCAGAGTTTAAAGTGTATAGGAGCTAAGTCACTTGGAGTGAAAAGAACCTAACACTGAAATTTCCGAAAGTGATTCAGGTTCCCATGGATGGAGTTATCTCTTTTGGAGGTCCCAGATGGCTCTGTTTTTCAGAAACAGTTTGATACCCTCCCAAAGAGGAAGTATTTTTAGAATAGGCTAAAACTAGAAAGAATCCAAAATTATAAGTCACTTTTTCAGAACTGTGGCCTGTGCTTGCAAAGAATGAGAGACATCCACAGCTGCTGTAAGCTGTTGTCACCCTGTCAGCTTTAAGTGAAGTATGGCAGTAGCAGGTTCGCCTCTGCTCTTTAACCTTGGCAGGGCTGTGAGGCTGATCTTGGCAGAGAGGGGCGGACCACATTAGCTGCATGAGAAGTCAGTCTGAATAGTAGTCCTGAAAGTCGCGTCGGGGAATGAGTTTCTCTCTGCCACTGTTTTTATCTGTGTGGTTTATGTCATTGCTTGTTAATAACTCAATGCCATAGCACGTTTATCTCCCGTGTTTGGCAATTTTGAGTCTTTCTTCCTCTAGCGATTTCATATCTGAATGATAGGTTATCATTCTTCTTTGGAGTCATTTCATTAACTTCTTTTGTTGTACAGAGCAATGTTTTCTCAGTTCTTCCCTTCCTATGACCTTCTAATTTTGCCCCATGACAAAAAAATTACACTATCACGCCATTGGAATACCAAAACAAGCATCACCCCTGAAAGTTTAAAACACTGTCCTTGCACCTTGGCATATTACATTGCGGTCAGCTGAAGTAACTATTATTTGATGCCTCAAGTTGAAATAACTGTCAATATTTTGCTCTTATGAAAGTGATATAGGAAGGCCTGTCTCTGTGTTTAAATAGATCTGCTCCAGGGATGAAGCTGCTCTCAGGAAACGTACCCTTTCTCTGTCACAAAGAGTCCGAAATAAGAAGGGTTTATTTTCTTCACTAAAAGGACTGGACACATTGGCAAGAAAAGGAAAAGAAAAGCGACCTTCCATAACTCAGGTAGATCTTATTTGCTGGGGATAGCACAGAAGGGCCTGTTTCTGCTGGATCTCATCCTACAGGGTGCTGTTGGTGCACGGGGTAGGAGACGTCTGTCCATCAAATTTGCATTCACAGTTTCAATAGATGTGGCGGACTTGCAATGCGAGCATCACTTGTGAAGAGTATATATTGAATTCTGGGTTTCTTTGCAATAAGTAAGATTGGTGAATGAGAGGTTTTGACCCAGTGGGTTAGTTATCAGCAGCACAAGACCACGGCAGGGATGTTGGAACTAAGTGATCTTTAAGATCCCTTCCAACCTAAATCATTCTATGATTCTATGAAAACTTGCCTTCTGGCACATTGCAGACTGTTTGGAAGTAGAGTTTCTTTGGAGATAGCCCGTGTGCACAGTCCTTAACACAGTGTTGTGCTGACTTATGTCTGGGACTCTGAAGTACTACAGCAATTTAATATAGGGTAACACAGGTGAGTCCTCGAGGAAAAAAGAGGAGAGACTTCTGCACAGACAGATGTCTTTGGCATGACCTCTCAAAGCAGCACGTCCTGCTTGGAAGTACGTTTTATCCAAGAGGAGAAGACCGCTGTCGTACATGAGGCCAGCTGCTGGTGCAGGCAGCTGGCAAATAAAGCTGTGCCAGTTGACACCAGCTGAAGGCGGGTTTGATGTGGTGGGGCAGGCTGGGTGCTCCTGCGTGCTCCCACTGAAGGGCTGCCTTACTAATGAAGCTAATGAAGCTGCAGCATCTCACAGGGTCATTTTCTCTTGGTGAAACTAGTGGCCCATGCACGCATTTAGCTTAAACCCCACACTTCAGGAGTCTGTATTTTCTCAATCAAAATGCAAGTAAACGTGAAACAAAAGTTTTCTGCCTTCTCCCTGAAAAAAAGGTAAATAACAGCAGAGGCGCTTCCTTGACAGTGAGGAAGGCGCAGAGGTGCACCCACACTCAGAACATTACTGTTTTCACTAGCTTCTGCCATGTCTGCTGTTTCTCCTGCAAAACAGTATTTTTGTGCATTATTCATTAGGTGACTTTGTTCCTGCAGTTCCCTGGCCCTTGTATTTTGATTTTACTAGTCAAAATTCTATGATCAGCACTTGAAAAGCAGCTAATCTTGCATGTCTGGTAACCTGCTTGTGGAATATTTAAACAAACCTATCTGTATGCATACTGCAATAGTCCCAGAGCTGATGCAACAGATTTAGTGTTGCAAAATAACACGTCAGGATTTTCTAGTCTAGTGGTTTGTATTTCTAATAGGTAAATATTTGTCTGTGTGTTACGCCGGAATGAAGCTTCTCGGGGTGACTGTTACGCATTTTAGCATATCGATCTAGATGTGTTTACGTGGTGCAATTGAATAAGAATAAAACTCAAGTGTGTCTTATGAAAGAGGGAACTGAAGGAGAAATTTTCTCTGGGTCGTCCTTTTCACGTAATTTCCCCTGTGTTCCCCAGCAGGTGAGGCTAGTCTGCGAGTCCTGCACCTCTATTTCTCTATTAATAAGAGCCCTGAGGAAAGGGACGTTATGCCCCTTAGCTCTGTTCCCAGCGGAGCTGATACCTTGCACTGTCTTAACTGGGTAATACATCCTCCCGTATGCTTTATAGCCTGTGAAGGGGATTCTGTGGAGTTCAGGGACGGGGAATCTTATTTCTGTGGCAAGGAGAGGAGGCTTCTGCTGCCCTCTCAGTGGTTTTCCAAGCACGGAGGAGGGAGCCCTGGGAGGCAGAGGTTCCCCCCAGCTTGTTCCTCACCCTCCTTATTCCAAACCTTGCAACCAGCTAGCCCAAAAATGTGCTCATTTTCATCCATGAGCTGAGGTTCTTGTATTTATTTGATATATATATATATATATATATATATATTTTAAATTAAACGTCCGACAATAAAATTAAGGAAATGTAAATGCTGGGTGTTGCATGTGAATAACACCGGGCTGTGACTCATACCCATAAAAATGAGGAATTTTTAAGGGCATGGATTGAAAACTGACCCATGAACCTAGAAGGTGGCTGAAAAAGGGAGCCACGTCCTTGCTCAGACTTCCGTGTATGCACATAATTGTATATTGTATATCAAAATTGGAATAGGGCTGAGGCTGCCTTTCTTGTCATCTCTTTCAGCCCACTGGGAAACTGGGTTAAGCCGGGAAGCAGAGCTCGCTTCTCTGCTCATTGTGCTCTGATGTCTGTGTCGGACAATAGGTTAAAAATGTCTTGCTTGCTTGGATTTAAAGTTCATTTGACGGGAGCTGATATGTTTTAGTCTGCTGTACCCTAGCTTCAAAATTAGATTGTATATTCTTGAACTTAGTTGTAGCCCAGAAGTTTTTTATTTTATCTTAAGTTTAATTTTCTGGTATTAATAAAAAAAAGGTTCAGAGTTTCTATGCTGGGAGGCTTTCGTAAACATTAATGAAGTGGCTCAGTCTTTTACAAATCAGTTAATAAAACTGCACTGTAGCAGATGGGGGATGTCTAGGCTCACATTATCCCCAGTTTCTTAAATGCTTATCTGCTTTCTTGTGTCTAAATGATAAACTGTTTTGAGAAATCATAAACAATAAAATACTTTGATTAGCTCTGTGGGTGAGACAAGGAAGAGGAAGTTCAGAAGTGGTGCCCTTAATCTACATTGGCAGAAACTAGATTTCATATGAAATTTTAAGAGAGAGCTTGTTGTTGTCTTGGATTATCTGAAAGGCTTTTGTTCGTACAAGAAAAAAAAAGGAAGAAAGAAAAACCTAAAACAAAAAAAGCTCAGATGTATGTTTAATGTTGTCCTGAGATGTATGTTTAATGTTGTCCTGATTTGTTGACTGCAGGACGAGTTAAAATTGCTATTTATATTTTCACTTTGGAAGGGTAATGTTATTACCTTCAAATCTCAACATCATGTTTAAACTGTATAGATCTATCTATTCATTAATAAGCCTAACACCTTTGTGAGATACTGGTAGTTAAGCTTTCAAAACAGATGGGGAATGTAAGTCTCAGTTTCAGCTTTCATCGCTTCCAACGCAGACAGAGTAGTCAGCTTTTTTCATTACTTAATAGTGTGGGGTTTGGGTTAAGTATGCCTTTAAAGCTAAGCGAGAAGTTTCCATTGATAGTGTCAAGCTAACTGCTCAGTTAGAAGAGATGAAAAACTATAAGGTAAGAAGTTTTAGAAGACAGCGACAATGATTTTAAATAGTTCCTTTAAACCATTATGAGAATTGTAGCTGTACCTAACACTAGGAGGACATTAATGCTTTTATACATAATTGAATGCGAGCGTGCATGTGGCCTGAAAGAGAAAACTTGCTTAAATTTTCTCTGTAGGGGAAGATTTTTGTTTCTTTAACACTACTTCTAGTCAAAATAAAGCAATAAAAAGTACAAAAAGATCCCTGGGGTTTAGCAGAAATAAATTTAGCATTTATTCGTTTAGTTTTCATTTTTATTTTTTCAAATAATTTACCTCACACAGGTAAGAAATAAAGGGTTTATTTGTTTAAACCATTTATTTATTTGTAATTTTTTTTAATAGATTTTTGATTCAGCTGGAGGACATGGATTTGCTGGTGTCCAGAATTCAGCCAACTCTGCTGAGGTAAGATATGCCTGTCCTCATTCTGCACCATCTTGTTTTAAATTCCTGAATATATTTCACTAAGCGTATGATGAGGCTGGTTCAGAAACCCCGCAGAGGTTCATAAAATGCAGTTAGTGTTGGATGGCAGGATTATAATTCTGCTAATGAAACCACTTTAATGAAAGTTTCTGAACATGTATGGTAGCCATTTTTAAAAAAAATAATAATAATTTAAAAAAAATCCCTAGAAGCTTCGTCACAACGGTAATACTTACAGCGCATACACTGTCTGAGAGATTTGGAACTGAGCTTGTTTGAAAAGCATCCTTCACAGTATGGCAGAACCCAAGGTGTATTTTTCCCCTTTGCCTACTTCAACAGAACCTGTTGAAGTATAAAGGTGAAGTTGAACCTATTTCAGTATAAAGGCAAATAAAGTCTAATTCAAGTCAGTGGAGCATACCAGCAGAGCTGGAGATTGCCGAAGTGAAGGAAGAGGAAGCGGCATCCCCTCAGCTGTGTTACCCCTTAAATAGCTGTGTCTGATTCCCTGCGGTGCCCAGGGGGAGGAGAGCTGCTGCTGGCCCCTGCCCGGTGTGAGTCGTGGTCCCTCTCCGCTCCCACAGCCCCCCTGGGGATAACCTCGCCATCCCCCAGTCTGGAAGCAAAGCAGGATGCTCCAAAATCCATAATCACATACATGTAGGACCACTGAGCATTGTCTTTGTGCTGTGGTGCTTACACAGACAGAATCCTTTTCCTCGGTAAGGTTGTGCAGGCTCCAAATAAAAAATTCAAATTAAGTCTTAGGCACAAGGTTTCTGGACTTTGTTTTCTATATGGTATAGCTGGATTACTTTGATGGCAACATGTGCCACACTCAAAGGGGTATTTGACTTCCCACCTACTCCCTGTCCCTTTTCCTTTTTTGTTCCCTGAACAAGATGCTCCCCCGATGCAGTTTAAGACTTGAAAGAAGACTTTTAAAAATCACACTACAGTACTGTTCCCTTTCAGCTGGGTTTGTGTACCAGGTATTAGACAAAAATTGAAAATCTACATTTAAAATGAAATATTGCTCTTGAAAATGATTAACTATAATGAAGAGCTGCAATGAATCTCGTAAGGAAGGTTTGGACAAAGTTCATAGTTTCTCATAGGTTTTTATGTTGGTTTTTTTGTATCATTATATGCTACATAGTTTATTTTCTCATCAAGTGCATTCATTTAACGGTTAGGTAAGAAAGAAGTATGTAATTATGCAGGAGTTATACCACTGAAAGAGGCATCTTCATGTTTTGTCTGTTCTTTGAAGAAGTATATTGAAACACCTGAATTCTCTTAATTACTTGCTTGTTATGTCCTGGGGTGGGAAAGTATTTAGGCCAAATCACTTCTCTCTTTTCAAAATAAATTATGGCTATGAGGGATATCTGGGTGAAATGATCTCCTGTAGAGAACACTTACAAATTCCTCCAGAATGTACCATTGGGGGTGGTGTGCGATGGTGTCCATTTCCCACCTCAGAGACAGCAAGCACAATTCATTCCTGTCCGGTCCTGTTAAAACATGGGAAGATTTGGTCTCTCCCAAACCTGAGAAGGGGCAAAATTTCTTGGGCGCACCCCGTGAAGGTTTCTTCCGAAGGGCTGTGACACCAGTCCCTCGGTTTAGCGCCGAACCTCTCAGGGTTGGGAGGTCAATGGTGCTGCCTTGTGCAACGGGGTCTCCTGTGGATCTCCTGTCCTGGGGAGTAATCAGTGCATTTGCTCTTCCTGAACCCTTTTGAGGAGACAGAGAAAGGTTTTGAAGGTGCCAAGGAGCAAATGGAATGAAGTCCTCTCCCTTTGGTGCCGTGTCGGGGCAGGGACAAGGTCTGGCTTCTTGACCCAGCTCTCACAACAAGGTTTATGTGTTCGCCACAGCTGCTGGATAAAAACAGCCACCTCCAAATTCGGGCAGGGGCTCGCAGCTCCGCTCCCTGGGTAGAAGGGACTTGCGTGGGGGCAACGTCACTGCAGATTTTGGGCCTGGCTTTTACAAAGTTTAGCCAGGTTGTGTTTCAAGACTGAAAAAAAAGGGTTGTTTGTGATTTTTTCTTTTGTTTGTTTGTTTTGTTTTCACCCCGATTTAGGGGAGCTTTTCCAGAGCTCTGTAGCAGAGCTCTGGAACTCAACCTTATTTCTAGAAAATAATAATAATAATAATAATTATTATTATTATTATTATCTCAACCTTATTTCTAAAACCTTTTTTTTTTAAATGGGAATTAAATATAGCATGGGCATTTTTAAGATCTTGACATTTTGATGAGTCACACGACAACTCAGAAGTGATTCATCATAACTCTGAAAACCGTTACTTTGGCATCAGCTCAGTTTCATTGGCTGATTTCAAGTGAAAAACAAAAACAGCATCAAAACTTTTATAAAATCCTACCTGAGGAGTGTAGCGAATGACAAATAGTGAGGTCTGCCAGGGAGGCTCTGTTTTCCCTGAAAAAGATGATAAAAACAGAGGCAAATACTGGGGGGAAATTGCGGAGTACTTACTGGTCCTGCAGCAGCCCTGTGGCACAACGTGTGACAGTCTGCAAATCCTGGCACCTATTTCTGGAAAATTGGATGTGTTGTTATAACTATGTGGCAATGAATGAATGAACTATTGTAGAATTAGTCACTGCAGGCATAACAGGGAAAAAAAAAATCTCTCTTCATGTCAGATTTTCTGAGATGGAAAATGTGGATGAAGCAACAGTACCTTGACTGCAGTTAAGGAACAGAGTCATGTTTAATAACAGAGGCGAGTTTTTCTCAAGGCGTTTGCCTGAGCACCAGTGTACGTGGCAAGGAAAGGGAAGTATCTCACATTTGCTACAGAACTTTCTGTCCTGTCTTAAAAGCTTCTGGAAAAAAGGTGGCCTTAAACCTGTTTCTCATAACCTTCATCCTCTGTGTTTCGAGCTGTGGGGTTTTTTTCATTTCTGGCAACAGTGAGATTTATTTCAGTTGCACAGATTTGAAGAACTGCTGTTGCAGTGCAATAAACCATTGTGGTAGTTACAAACCTCTGAGCTGCTGGGAGCATCTCCCTCGCTGGGGCAACGTAGCTTTGATTTTCCCTGAAGGAAGCCGCCCGAGAATTCAGTCTAACTCATTCCTGCTCAGCTCTTGCAGCTGTCCTGCATTGCCCTGTCTTCTTTCTGTTATTTGCACCGTGGAAGGAGGTCAGCGTTTTTTCCCAGGCACTTGATTTAGTGCTTTCAGAGAGGACCATGCTTCTATGGGAATTATCTTCTTCAAAAACACCAGTGTTATGAGCAGTCTGGAACCATGGCCACCGAGGTGAAACTTCACCTGGTATAGATTTCATCGCTTCATTAATTGCGTAACAGTGTTCCTGTTAGGTATAGTAGTTGCTGGATTTTAGTAGGATGTCCGTGGGCCTGTGTTAATTGAAATTTCATTTTCAACTAGTTAAAAGGGACAGCTGAGCGAGAGATGTAAGATTAGTGAATGCCATTAGTTCATTAATATTACTCTGCCAAAACCAGTGTTACTCTGGCATCAAATTATTACTGTGCTGTACTCTGGGTCAGCAGCAACCTGAATTTCTGCATTGTTTAGTAATTACCTGAATAGGATTGCTTACTGCATCAATTTTCACAGCCACAGTTGTTATTTGGGAAAACAAAATAATATTGGTGTCTCTGTTAATGCTGGTAAATTGTTGTCAATAACTTTGCTGCCTGCAGCAAGGGAAGCAGTCCCTGTGCAGTGATTTTATGGCAGCTTTTAATTGCAGTGCACCCCTGGGCTTGTGTCCCTGCAGAACAAGGAGGAAGAATTTTATGCTGGCAACAAAAGCCCCCAACCCAAACAAACAAAAATATAAAGAAAAAACATTAGGGAGGCGGGCACTCCTGAGAACAGATCAGGATATCTTGAGATACGTCTTGGGTGGCAGTTCTGCCACTTTACGAGGTTATTGTCCCTTTCCATTGACTGTAGGGGGAATTGAGGGACCCTATCTACATAAACTTAAATGCCTTGATGTGAGTATTTAAGTGACATGCTGATTAGGCAAAGCCAAATGTATGAGTGAAACTGCAAATTCTGAACAGCTCTCAGTGTTTTCCTTCTCCTTGTGTGGCTTCCTTTGTAATGTGTAGCCTGACGTGCAGCACAGAAGAAAGTGTGCAAATGAAGGGTGAGAAAACGACAGGGAATTTATTCAGGGTGGGTGTTGTTATTTGATCAAGTGGAGTGTCTTTGGAATGAGGGTGAATGTGAAGCAAAATGGTAAGCAGGCAAATGCCCTGTGCTACATATGAAACAATATGTTCTTAAACTGTAAATAGAATAGGAACACTTTATTCCTGCTTCAGTCTTTTATTATGTTACGCCAAGCCTTGCTCCACAGTGCTCTCTGCTGGAAGTTTACTAAATTATAATTTTTTGTCAAAATTACAGTAATTCCAATTTTTTTGCATTTGTTAATTAAGTAAAATTGTAGTAGTCAGTTCTTCTTAAGAATTTATTCGCACTGCAATATAATATCAGGTAGCTACATATTTTCACTTCGAGTTAGATCAACAATTAATAGGAGATAAAGGCATAAAAGCCAATAATGGGTATGCAGAGGAAGTGCAATCCTTTCTCAAGAAAATCAAATCTTCGATAGTGAATAAGAGCTGGTAACAGAATTTTGTCCCTCTCTCGCCATAGGGAAATACACAGTACTGTGTTTAAATACATATCCGCTGCAAACTGCCGAAGTAATTGTACTTTTGGGTTTTTTTGCAACATCCATATATGTTGTACGTTTTCTCCCTTGTTTCCAGCAGCAAGTCGATGACTTTTCAAATGTCTACTGCTCAGTGCCAGAGAGCATCCAGAAGGAGAGTGCATGGGAGACACAAACATACGTTCACTTCTGTGACGGCCAAGGAGTGGCCCTGACCCTCAAGCCAGAGCACAGGGTAGAAGATGTTTTGTCTTTGGCATGCAAGGTACTCATTTTTCATGTATGATTGCACCTTGTTAGTAACTGTAGACTTGAGAAGGAATCTAACATATCAGAGGATGTCTAAATAGTGAGAGCATAATACCAGCATCTCCCTGTCTCTGTGTTAAGGCACGTTGCTCCGTTTCCTTTAGTTGCATTATGTATGTATTGTAGCCAAGGTAGCAGGGTTGCGGAAAGATTTTCAAGAAGTGTTGCTCGAGACAGTGAATACTTAAAGAGTGGTGATGGTTTGCCAGGTAGTCAGCTCCCGAGAAATCTCAGCGCGTGTCCACTCTACGTTGTCATTGCAGCAAACTCAGTTGTTCTGTGCAAGTTAATCACAGAGGAGTAGTGGGGACTGGTGGAGTTAATGCCAGGAGATTAAGACATTTAAGACTGCTGTGACAAAGGCTATCATACATGTTTGCTTCTTAAAGTACCCTTTTAAGCTTTTAATTAAACACCATCTCTACTTGTGAATTTCAAAGAGTGCATTCCCTTCTGAAAGTCAGTGCCAGCAATTTGAGAGGAATTGCTGTAGATCTTGGGACAGAAAACTTAGTCACAGGTTGAAGGTAAAGTAGAAATACCAATTTTAATGACAGACAAAAGACCGGCACCTCTAGAAAGTCTCAACGTACCTAGCACCTTTGTCTCCACATGTGTCAGTGCTTGAATTTAGCTCTAACTTCAAGATTCAAGTCACTTAAATTATGCAGACCAGCTTTTGGAAAAACTACCTTTTTACTCCCAAGTTCTGTTTTCTGACAACTGGTAAATATAGTTTATTTGCTTCACAAGTAAAGGGGAAAAACAAGGAAAAAAAAAAGAAAAGAGGGCTGCTCCATACAAAATCCAGCTGTAGTTTTGGGCATAGGTTTGTTTGAACTTTCAGGTGAGCTCATTCAACTGTCTTGAAGTTAATGAAATTTGAGGCTTCTAGTGAATGAAAGGATCCAATTTAATGGCTCTTTGCACTTGGTAATGTTGTAAACAAACAAAAAATTACTAAATTATACAAGTTTTTAAAAATCCAGGGTGAACTATGGTTTTAAAATCAAAATAAGCACAGTGATTTAGCCAACTCACAATGTGTCTCCATGGCATCACTGAGAAGAAATTATATTCTCGTTGCTTTTGCTGGTGGAGACTGAGTGCTGGATAAACAGTTTAATGTCTGGCTTTACTTTTAAAAAATTCACTGTACCGTCAGGCTAAAGGGAGGGCTTGATCTGAGACATTATTTGACCACCAGATGGCAAGGTAGAGCTGAAACATTTCGAAGCAGTTGGTTACATGCAAGACCCCTGAAAGAGGAAATAAAATTTATAAATGTAAAATTAAGTTGAAAAGGAAATTCCTTACCTCTCTTACTCCATCATTCCAAAATATTTGTAATTTTAAAGCTGACTTTTAATTTTCATTGTCTGTATCACATGAAAATTTAGTTAAATGATTTGATTTTTTTTCTTAAATGTTTTTCTGTTTTATTTTTTCTTTCTATTCTGTGTGTAAAGCTTTTCATAAGCATTATCTAATGCTGAATACTTTCTGCTCATCTATCCTGGTTCTTTTCCTTCTTACATTTTCATTCTGCTCTGGTGAGTGTAAGGAATCTTTCTTCTTAACAGAACATGTTTGAATGTTATGTGTATAAGGATAAAGTTCAAAGGGGTTATTGTTGTTTTTTTTTTTTCTCCCTTCATTCATGCTTTATGGGCTTTATACTTTCCTCATTTCTGTTTTCCATCTGAGGCTTTTGGATAGCACATACAGAAAAAAATGTGCATTTGAATACAATTGTTCAGGATACAGAACACATGCAACTCGTAAACTGTTACACATAATGAAATGTTAAGGTAATTACTAGTTACTCAGTAGATTTAGATTTTGTAAGCTGCAGAGATGCATTAAAGAGGTTAAATAACCCTCATTCCTTCTCTTTGAGAAATGTTGCTTCCTCCTCTTTCAGAAATGCTGCTGTATTAATATGCTAAAATGAGATGTTTTGTGTAGCAGTCTCACCAGCATCCTGATTTTCAGAGAGACTCCCATCAGGGACTTGACACTTTCAGGCTAATATCCTTTGGGAATATTCCTATTTCCCTTTGACTTCCTGTTGAGACAGGATTTTTGCTTTGACCTCACATGGTGAAAAAAAAATAGGTGAAACTCTCTGATCGTAGATGAAACCCAGCAATAAAAATAAAATCCAATAAAGGCAAAGCCTTAGGGAACCTGCTTCCCATCCTCTCCCCTCTCCTAACAGCCCATACATGCATATACATTTTCAACATCGGAAGAAAAAGTTGCTGGGCAGAATTGAACCATTAAAAGTAGTCACAGAAAAAGATGGTTGTGAATCTAAGTTCAAAAGGACAGAAAACAGTTGTGATATCTCTGGAAACATATAGCAGTACTCAGTTAATCTAATAGCCAAGATATAGTGTTTATGAAAGGATTTGGGAGGGAAAATGGAAATTGCGCTTGAACCTTACCTTCTAAGCAATGCAGCTAGTTTTGTTTATGCTACAAAAATAGTTAGAAAATGACTTGTTGGGGATTGCTTCTGCATGATTTCTAAAGAGCTTTTTGTATGTGTGTCACTTCTTTGTGTTTTTGGGTTTCTGGAAATAAATAACAAATTCCAAACCCCATTCTCTTTATTCCTTAGATGAAACAGCTGGAGCCAAGATACTATGGCCTACAACTCAGAAGACTGGTTGATGAAAATACTGAGTATTGTGCTCCTGAACCATACGAATACATAGTAGACCAGGAAAGTGTGACTCCTTTTAGATAAAGCTCTGTGATGTCTGTAGCTACAGTTGAATTATCACCTACGCATATGTGTGATTTAGATCTAAAATAAGGTTTTAAAGCTGTTCCTGGTTTGCATTCAGCCATCCTTGTTCACACAGTCCATGCCCATGCAGACGTTTGGGTGGCTAGGCAAACACTCTCTTTGAGAACCATTTGAAGATTTAAGTGGGGCTTCTGATACAAAAGTGAAGTGTCAGTCTCTACTCCAGGCTGGGTTTTCTATCTTCAGCTTACTCTGCATTTAGTCCCCCTGATACCGGGGACGCTTGCAGAGTAACAGAGTTATCTGTGTAAAGACAGCAAGTTTTGGCTCTTTATTGATGCAAAGAATACTGTGCTTATTTCTCATGCTGTACCTTTGAGTTTTGATGCTTGCAATTTCATAAGTTGATGACTTCTGTTGTTGTTTTTTTTTTTTTTTCTAACAGGTGTATGATGAAATAGAAATTTGTCCATTAAATGTTTATCACGTTCATCTTACAAAGACTGAAAACATAAGTGATTTTGGTAAGCTCTCAGGAATTTTTCTTATTATTCTTCTCATTGCTTACTTTCTCTCTTTGTGACTTTACTGTCTCTGAGAGCAGATGGAGCCATCCTTGATAGCTCATTGAGTCTGCAAAGGACTCAAGGCATTATAGCAAAGACCCAAGCTGGTTGTTTTACACTGACAAGCACATTTCTTATGTTTGGGAAGGGTCCACTTTCTAATTCTGCTGCACTGGCCAAATAATTCAAGCATGGAATTGTCAGAAGACAAATGTCCTTTGCCAGGATTAACACAATCAGCCTCAGTCAGGCCATGGTCAAGGTCTGCCCTTTTGTTTTTTGCTAGTGGGATCCTCTGTTGGCACAGTGTCAACAGAGTGTCCTTTGGTACAAGTTCTGACAGGCTTTTTTCCGTGGGAGGCCATTATGCGTAGGAATAATTATATATCTTGCAAAGATACCTTTGTAAGGCAGCTCTGCTGTTCTTTAGTTGGTTTATAAGTAATTCCTTTCTGGGCTGTCTCACTCACTGTTCTATATGGTTTTGTGTGCTTTATAGTTTGGGTTTCCAGATTTTGGATCTGTTTAAAATGCCTCTATGTCTGAGGGACACACTGCAGAACTCTTACCATAACAATGGGCTGTATTATTAAAATGTCATATGGGACTGAGGTAGAAAATATTTTTTTGAAATGTAATGTGTTTTTTTTATGGCACAGCATGACATTTCCAGGAAGTTGAGAAGTCCTATTAACTTTACCAGGCCTTGCAATGACTGAGAAACAATGTGATAATTTCTCTGTGCTCTGTGGGTTTGTTCTCACGAGAAGCATCCTCTCTCTGGTTGTGTAGAGTCTACTAAATGCACAAAATAAAAGGGAAATGTTTCCGAGAAATTTTATTTGATTTAAACCTCTTTTGCTTCAGGCTTTGCTGTCACAGCACAAGTTGATGAAAATCAGCATCTCACCCGTATATTTGTAAGTGATGTTCTCCCTGATGGACTGGCATACAAGGAAGGTATTGTATCACATTTATGTTTAATACTGTACTTCATTATCTTTTTAAAGTCCCAAAACATGAAGGAGCTTTAGTACTGCTGTCTGAAATGGTTCTTGGCTTTTACTGTTCATAGTTTTCTTTCCTGAAGACCATGGAAAGTATGTGATACTGGGAAAGATAATGTACACAGAGCAACTGAATTATCCTTTCAATATAACGGGGAGAGTTCTTGTTTGCCCTTGGAGACAAAGTTTGTGTTCAGCCATCCGACCAAGTGCTTCAGCACAAAGGAACAGGCTAGAGAAACAGTTCATCTCACAGTGGGGAACCTCATGGGCTTGGTCACTCTCCAGGACCCATCACTCCCACTTTTGCTGGCAATGAAAAGTATGAAAGTAGCCTCCCTCCCCAAAATTGTTTTCTGCATATATTTTTGGGAGCGCCTTCTCTACTGCGCTGCTCAGAAGCCGTGCTTCTCTTCATCGGCACAGCAGGATCACACGAGTTCTGCTCTCCGAAAAACAGAGAGACAGACCCAGAGAAATGGAGACAGAGAGTTTCATTTGCTACCTGAGGGTAATGACCACTTGGTGGTTGTTGACCTTGAAAGGCAGCGGTTGCCACTGTTTAGATTTATACTGAAGCTGATAAAGACTCCATCCGCTGTTTTTCCAGTTTTGCATGAATGATTTGATCTGCATGATAAGCGCCTTATTCTTCCCAGATAATGAAATATGTGTTATGGGGCTGTACGCTGGGGGTGTTTGAGTCATGAGAGGTACCTCTATTCTAATCTTGAAAGTTGTGTTGCCCTCCCACCCACCAAATTCTATAGCATCTTTGGAAACAACTTGATTGCTGTACTATGTGTAACATCTACCAAAGTAAGCATGAGGTCGATCAGTACAATTATAGCATAAATAAAGCTCCGATCGATTCTAATGGACTTGTGGTAGGATTAGGCTATTTGAATTAAAACCACAAAAAATAAAAGGTGAATCAGCGTAAGGTTTGGTTTGTGACCCTTTACATTTTATATTCCCTCTTTCTTTTTTTTTCCCCTTCTTTCTTTTCACGTGCTCCCAGGGCTCCGAGTAGGCAATGAAGTCCTGAGTATAAATGGAGAAGCTGTGGCTGATCTTGAACTCAGGCAGATGGAGTTACTGTTTTCAGAGAGGAGCGTAATGCTGTCTCTGAGAATGAACCATTACAGGACCCAGCAACCCTTATGTGCGTCCTGGTCAGATGGTGACATTTGCAGGGACCCAAAGACTTTGTTGCCTCCTCCAAACCAGTCACAGCTCCTGGAAGAGTTTCTAGATAACTTCAAAAAGAACACGGCAAATGGTAAGAGGTTGACAGTAATTCCATTACTTTCACCTCGCTTCCAATATCACTGCTTTTTAAAACTCAATTACGTTGAAAATTCTGTGCTTGCCTCTGTGAGAAACCCCAGTACAAACTGTTTAAATTCCGTTTATGCTCCATATTTGTCTGTTATTTTATTATTTTCTAGAAAGTAGAAATGGAACAGAATATGATCATTTCTGCAGGGAAATTATATTCTTTTAATCTGTTTCATTGCACCATCTCCAGTATTATCGAGTGCTCTCTTAACTGTTCCGTGTCATCTCGGGTACCTCCAATACATCCATTTCCCAAGCATCGGTGGTTGAAATGATGTGATGGCTTTCAGAGGCAGAAGTATTGTTCTGTGTTTACCATGCTTTACATATAGTAAAGCACCACATACATTAAGAGTACCTTAAATGCAATAATCATCATCATCTCGGAAAGGAGTCATTTAGCTCTGTTTCCACACAATGATATTAATGTGTTTGTGTTGGATACAGTTGCTCACTGTGTAGAAGAAAGCCTATGAAAAAAACAGCTACTATCTGCTCCTATTTCTTACTCAATGTAATACCACTGTATTAAGCAACGAATGGAGGATGTATCCTAACAGTGCTATGTCAGGACGAGATCCTGATGGGTTTCTGTATGAGGAGTGCCAGGCAGGGAAGATGCCAAAAGCCTCCGTGGTAAGGACTGCTCCTGGATGACACCACGGCCCCTCAGCCCCAAAGAAGGTGCCAATGCGCGCTGCTGGGTTGCCTTTCCAGCTGGAAACAGGAGGTGGCACGTCGAGGGGCACTGCCATAGCAGGGTGGAGGAGAGCTATGGTCACCCTTCCCTTCCTTTAGTTGATCTTAATTCAAGCGAGAAATACATCTTGTGACACCAGAATGCTTGTAAATGCCTGTCTGAAATAGAAAGTACGTGGGGATTTGCTCCCCTTCCTTCCCACGCCTTGACTATTTTTCAAAGTAGATAGAAGCAAATTTAACTCTAGTTTCTGGAGTATACAAGATGCAGTTTCCTCACTGCACCTCTGGGGGATGCTAGTAAAGTTCTGCAGGAAAGCGAGCCAGGGTGCACTGCTGTGCCAGGAGAGCAGCAAGGGGTGCAAAAAGGGATTGCTGATTTTTGTATGTAATTACGGTGGCAAGTGTTTTCTGATTGGAATTTTTTTCGTAATTAAAAATGGGAGAAGAAAAAGAATCGCACAGGAGAAGTTGTTAGAAGGGATTCAATTATAAACCAATTTTATTAGGTCATCTTTTGAAATTAAAAGAAATCTGAATACAAGATTTGTGATACGGTAACTAGCATCTCTCTCAGGGGCCTTATTTCAATTTAAAATGCCATTAAATTGACTAGTGGCACATAAAAGTTAGTGTCATAAAACAAAAAATTATGATAGAGCTAATTAATTACATAATTATACCAGGCCTATCATTCAGCTTGTTGGCTTTATATCATAGGCCAGCATTACCTGGAGTATTCCGTATAATAAATGTATGTGTCCATTCACTAGATTCCTCATTCCACTGGGATAAATTTGCAACCTGTGCAAATATTCCATTATAATAGGAAATTACTGGAGTATGTATTACACTCCAAGCACTAGTGGATAAAGGGACGTAGTATATTTGCTTTTCTTCTTAAAAGCAGCTCAGGGAGATTTATTTTATTCTGAAAGGGAACAAATAGTTCTAAATCAAGCTTTGGGGGAAGTACTTTCGTGTTTATTGAATTCAGTGCTTAGTGTCTGATCATCTGATCGAGTTCAAATGGAAACAGCAGAAAACGGCATTACTTTGAATTAATAGATAATCATAAAGGTTTTAACTGTTCTATGCCCTGTTACTCACTCAAGAACTGAATAAGATTTTAGATAAGAAGTGGGGGTATTTAATGTTCCAAGCAGGGATTTTGGAGGCCAGAGATTCTTAAATTCACATCCAGTGTTTAATACTGTTGTGTCTCCTTTGGTAGAGTTGAGTGAGTCACTCTTAAGACCACAGTTTTCAAAAATAATTTCTGACATTTGCTTGCCCATGTTGAGCCTGTTCTTCCAAGACAGCGCCTTTGAAAGTCAGTGCCAGCGGAGGGACACTCCTTCAAAAAATCAAGCACAATTTGGCTCAAGGTACATACGTGCAGTTAAAAACCTTAATGTTTCTCCTGTTGCCTCCCTTTTAAAAAAAATTAACTTACTCTATTTATCTTTCTAGAGTACTGTGAGGATTAATGAGTTAAAATTAACAAAGTGCTTGGAAAACACACTGAGTCACACAGTAATACCCTGCCTGGTGCTTGGTGACAACCACCAGGCGAGAGCAAAACAGAATTTACTTTTAAATCACTGGCTTCATATTACTTGGGTGGTAATAGCTTGTCCACGTTTGTTTACAGTTTTGTAGCTGCTTAGCATAACTCTGATGAATGCCTTTTCCTATGTATTCTGCTGTGTTGAGGATACCCAGTTATACCTCGTGGCAAACTTTGGCAGCCTTTTCTGTTCAGAATGGAAGTGATTGACTTTCTCCAAAGCCGCTAACTCTGCCACTCCTAAAAATCATTCCCAGGGAATTTTCTGTGACAGTGATTCATTCTCTCCAAGAGGTTGCTATACCTTTGTAGCTGTATTTTGGACCTGCTGTGGTCATATCATTTGATCTCCTACATGGCAACGCTATGTGCTTGCTGCTTAGCAGCTTGGCTAGTAATAAGCTTATCCTGGAAAAGAAATGAGATGAAATACTTTTTAAAAAATACACTCATAAATGTGGAAAAGCAAATAGCAGACCAACTAAATTTGCTCCAAGCTCCAGTGCTAAGGAAATTAAACAAATGTTTGTGTAGAATTATAAAATGAGGGAATTGGACTGGAATTCTTACAACTGTGGATATTTGAGGAATAAACAACAGAGAAGGCACGAGAATTGAAAACTGTATATTTAGGGCAACCCCATGTGGGTTAATGGTATATCTATAGAGTGCTGAGGCAGGAGGTAGAAGGCATTAGTAGGTGTGAAAACCCACTGCAGTATGTGAGTTGCTGTCAGAGTTGGGGAATCTTTTTTTTTTTCCCCCAGAAAGTGGGGTTTTTGCCAAAAAATCTGTCATTTCTGGTTAGCTGACACTGTTGAAATCAACCCTAATTTGTAAACAGATCTCTGATTAAAAGAAGGAAAAAAAAAAAAAAGGAAAAAGAAAAAAGTGGAGGATGACAGTTTGGATATGATTTAGCAAGTTTCCATGAAGGAACACTTTCATCTTGGAGGGTTAGAGAGCTAAGTGGGAAAGAAACCATTAAAAAATGGAAAATGAAAAAAATAAAGATGGGCATACTGTTCTTTCGCTCCCCATTATACGCCTCATCTTTGGGGTAGGGCGCTCACCTTCTGTGCGGAGTCTGGGTTCCTGTCTGGCCCATCTTTCTAGAGGTGTGCTCCCAGGAGCAGTGAAGAAGGCTTGGGTGCTGCTGACAAGGGGGAGGCTTGCTCCTCCTCCTCCCCAGCACTGCCTTAGCCCTCCCTTCCAGCCCCATAGCACTTGTCCCGCCCCTGTGCTGACAGCAGCACTTGCTGGAGCCCTTGATGAAGGTAATTAAGGAGAAAACTGTCTTTTTTCCTCCCCTCTGCAAACTCAGTGAGTTGAACCGGTGGGTGCGGAGGTCTGAGAAGGGCCAGAGCCAGGTAAGCAGGAGGAGGGGGAGTGGGGAGCAGGCAGGTGCCCCTGGGGAGCTGGCTGCAAGGAGGGTTACTGTCAGAGGTGGCAAGCTCTCTTTCGGCCAGCCTTCCTGCAGAGCACTTCTCTAGCCAGCTTGGAGCACGGGTTTTGCCCTCTGCTTTCCTACCTCTTGCGCTGATCCCCGGGCAGCAGCGTAGTCTGGGACATGCTGGTTTGAGTCACTCCCGATAAAGCAATTTCACGTTGTATAAAGCATGGCTGGAGTCAGAGAGGGAGGGTCAGGCTTCATGCTGTTTGACAAGTAGCTGGGATGTGTGCTGGAGAGGAGCAATGACATTTCAGCTCCTGATCTGCTAAACATTGAGATATTTTTGCAAAACGTAACTGTTTCAGGAGGAGGATCAGTGGTCTGAACCTTCACGTGGGAAGTGGCTCTTCTGTTTCCCAAGACATGAGCTGCTTCAGATTTTAATCTTGATAAGCACACACAGAAGCAAAGCACATCAGTCGGCCACCAGTTTAATTCTGATATGACTAAATTATTTTTAAAAATGTGGTCGTAATAATTGGTTTGTATTCAATTCTAAGGTACTTCCTGTCTTAAGTACACTTCGCTAGATGGTTTATTAGATGCCTCTGTAAAGCGTAATTGCAACTCACAGCTTATCCAAAAAACTTTGCTCTATTCAGCTTCGCCAGATACCACCGAGTTGAGGGAGGAAAAGGGAGGCAGAGGTTGGCCTTGCAGCCAGCTGGCTGTATGCAATGTCGCTGCGCACACCTCTCCAGGTTGCACTCCCTGCATCCTCTTCCAGACCCAACCCAGCCTGAATATCAGAAAGACTTGTGTGTCTCACTTAAGAAAAGAGATAAAGTCAGGAGGACGTGAAGCTAAGGTGGTCTTGTGGCCTCCAGCAGCTGGGGGCTGTGCCTGGAGCACTGGCTCAGACTGGTCGGCTTGTCGTTGTTTGCCCATTGTTTTTTAAAGCATTTCGTAAGCATCTTTTAATGTTACGTTCAAAGCATTTCGTAAACAAAAATAAAACTAAAAGTTAAATGAGAAACATTTCTAAAATAACTTTTATTTTTAGTTCTTCCCAAATCAGGTCCTGTTTGTTTGCCTAGCTGCTGTTTCGACATTTAAATTCTCTTCGTCGTGCTCTAGGGCATGGCCTTCATTGCTCTGTGTGTGTGAGGAATGAAAGAAATTTATTTTTATTCTTTCACAGGAAACTCTTTTAAGCTCAGAAGAGGTGAACATTGCTTCTTGGCTTCCCGGATCCTGAGGACACCCACAGTCCTGTTAGACTTGGGCCCTGATCTGTGTTAGTTGTGCAGCTCTGCACACATCGCTCCCTCTTGCCTGGTGGACCTAATACCAGATATCCGGTAGTTCTGCCTGGTGTGAGGCAGAGCACTAGAAAAACAGTGTCTCTTTTTAGCGTTGACGTGTAGTTGTCTACGCAGCGTGACTGCTTATCTGCCTGAAGATCGATGACTCTGCTGGGTTTTCTTTTTTTTACTCATTACCCAATTTACTGCAGCAGGAAACCATGTAGATGTGATAGGACATGCAGTGGCTGTTCATCAGTGCAAGCTCAGAGGTGAGGTGTGTGTTTACAGTAGTCTCGGACAACCGTGGTAGGTTGGCTCCCGCTCCAGCCATTTGTGTGTCGTTAACACAAGTGTCACTGGGAAAAGACTTGGTCTGGCCTGTGACAATACTTGGGACAGTGGCAGTGTAGAGATTAATTCAAAGAGAGCATTTGCCTCTTCAGAAGCTGGATCCATCGGAGCACTCATTGCCTACTGCATGTTTTGCAACACAGAGTGTTTCCCAAGAGTGGTGGTTTAATGAGCTCTTGCTGGCACTTGACAAACTGTCCTGTTAGCTTCCTGCTAGATGCGTATGCTGCAAATTAAGAGATTGTTTATGCTATAAAATGGGACAGCCTTAAATGCTCTTCATTGTGCTTTTCTACTGAAAGAGCATTCTGTTCTGCTTTGGTAAGTGATGTGATGATTTAATCCCTATGAAGTCAGTGGGCCAAATTGTTTTTTCCTGGTGTAACCTCCATTAAACCCTGTGGAGCTGCACCTTCTGGCTCAGTGACAATATGTAGGCATTGCCCGTCCTACTGAATTCTGTAGAGTGACAATATGGACAGCAAGGAGATTTATTAATGATGACGAAGTTAGAGACATTAACGTATAGGCCAGTGCCTTAGGCATAACTTAAAACACATCAAACAGGAGATGTTCTGTGTTTCACAGAGGTAAGGTAGGTTGAGTAATTATAAAACCAAACTGTCTAAGCTAGCCACAAATTCTTACTGAACTGTTATGTAACTTCTCCCCCCTCCCCCCTTTTCCTTTCTGTTTTCATTACTTTTGTGCCTACAAATCTGAGATGGAGGAGAAAATGAATCTCTAAGGTGGTACAGTTGATACCTGGGCAGGGCCAGCTCCGTTTGCTTTCCAGCTCTCCTCAGTGCAAATGACCTTTGAGAACGGCCAGAGCCGTCCTACGTAAGCGATCCTGCAGTAGCAGCAGAAACCAGGAGAGAGCTACTGACAGCATCCCTGCATGTCCAGCAGCCCTGGCTTGGAAGACCCAAGGGCAGCAGTGGGCTGCAGCCTTTGCTGACACTTGTAGAGGACGGTGGCCACCCAGCGTGCGCTCTGCTGTGTGCTTTCTGCTCCATACGTCTGCAGCCACACGTCTCCAGTTGTTGAACTGGAACAGCACTAGCTATGGTTAACGCTGGCCTCCAGTGAGACTGTATCTGAGAAGGCGTTTGTTGTGCACTTAAGAAATGAAAGTATTTAGGTAACAATTTGAGAAGCCAGTGTGAAGTGTTAGGCTTAAAACTGAAAAGCCTGAACAGTTGTCTGACTGGCAGATACATGGACAGAGAAAGTTTAGAAAGTTTAATTACTCTATAAAAACATACCATTGGCATGCAGGGGCTAATCAGGCATTGCTACAGAAGTGCAGGCAACTATTTCCTATTATGTTGCTAATTTGTATCTCCTATTGATTACTAAATTAGCAAATGAGTCAAAAATAATTTGCTTCATGATGAAAAGTTAACTGACAAAGGAACTCCCAAGGGAACTAAAGGACTATGCTCCAGCTTCCAAGTGAATGTTTCTGCAGATATGTAGAAAAAAAGAAAAGAAAAGAGAGCATAAAGCAGCCTACAGAAACTCACGCTTGCAGAAGTAGGTGGCTGGCTGGAGCTAAGCCACTGTTCAGCATGTGGCCCAACATGTCTTAAGCAAGCTGTACGATACAAGAATAGTTGCATGAACAACCTGGCTTTTTCTCAACATGAAAATGTGGAGTGTTTAAAGAAGGGAAGCATCACTTTCCTCACTGAAGGATGAGAACAAAGGAGAGAGACTTGTCCTGCTTGAGCATTTCAGACCCTGGCCAGAAGTATGAGTTTCTTTTTGTCTAGGCAGTAGCAGATCTGCAAAAAGAAGCAGCCTGGTTGCATTGTCCTTCAGGAAGCATGTAGAGTACCTTCTGATCTTTCCTGGTTTGCTTCCTGAAGCCAAAACATATGGATGAGAGGGGCCATGAAGGGAAGAACCTTCTTGTCTGGCCTGTAATTGAATGCCTTGTTTGGTAACAATTAGTCTTGTCAGTGACAGGCACCTATTAATTCTGTGTTTAAGAACCCTATCTAGGAAGACTGATGTTATGACAGCTGTATACTAATTTTCTTTCCAGATTTAACATCTTGAATGAATTCCTGAATGAAGTTTCTAGCTACGCCAAAGAGTTAGTTGTTACAGCCTTGAAGCTAAGCTGAGAATGTACCTTCCAGCCAGTCCCAAAATAGGTTACAAAATGCCTAGGAAAACAATAAGTGATAAAAGCCAAAATACCTTGCAGAGATTAAAAAAATTCTGAATTATTAAAATCCAGTGCATTTTATTTGTGTGTCTCTAACATGCTTAGTTTTAGTTTTCTAGAAACTGAAGTTACTTGTATTAGTAGACTCAAGTGGTGTTAATTTAGCAATGAGAATTTGAGCTCGTTGGTATCCCAAGTTAGGTCAAAGGCTTTCAGAAGAACTTGAAAATTTCCTAGGCAAAAAGAGGAAGGGGGTTTTGAATTGGTAATAAATTTAGTATTTCACTATCTTTTAATAACTGTTGGTTTAAGCAGCATGAAAGCTGTAAATCAATGTACCATTAATAACCACAGTTACTGCCTGCAAATTGTTTTGAATTTACTCCAGCATTGGAGTGTGAATGCTTAAGTAGTAATGCCTGTGAGTACCAGCTGTGGGGAAACAACTGAACTGGCACTGTGCAATAGTTTAAAACTTACATAAATTCCAGTTAAAATTACTGAATTGAGCTAACATGAGCACTCCCATAATTTTGGAAAAATTAACTGGAGATTAATAAGAATCTGCTCTTAGGGTCCATGGGACCTCAGTCGTTTGCCCAGATTCATAGAGAACCCCAAAGAAGATGAAAGGTGAATCAAATTGTTTGGCTTTCAGCTTGAAGTGGTGGAGGATATGACGTGTTTCGATGGATATTTCTCATCTGTGGCTGCAGCCTACCTGCCTTCTCTTAGATCTGTTTCCTTAATGCAGACACTACCTGGGGACAACTTTTTGGTCTAGAAATCAAATGTAGCTGTAAAAACTCCTAGTGAATAAGCTCAATCTGTAGCAGCCGTTTTTCATCAGTTGAGGCTTGTACTGGTAGGACATAAGAGTGCAAAAAAAAATTTATTTATTTGTTTATTTATTTGCTGCTGTAACATGCAGAGGAAATAGATCAACAGCTTGAGGTAAAGTAGGACCTTTCAGTGCACTTTTCCTAGGTGAAAATTAGCTCTCCACACGTCACTTGAGATGGACCATTCTTGTGTTATGTGCTCTGAATTTTTTTTCACCTATCTTATCACCAGATTTATAATCCTTCTCTGTCCAAAGAGGGTTCAGAGGAAAAAAACCTGCTTTTCTATGACGACCTTAAAGAAATGTATGCCTCCGAACATCTCCTGATGTTTCCAGACCTGGGCCTTCATGATGGAAACCCAGGAGCAACTTCAGTGTCCTCTTGTATCACAGCTTTACTAAACCTACCTAGCTTTATCTCCACACCTCATCATCTAGACCCTCCTCATTTCTGCAAGCAATTTCTCCAGTGCAAATGGCTGTTGTGGGACGTTAATGAATCTTCCATAGGAGTTTGTCTTCTCCTCCCAAAACTCTCTTGCTTTTCTCCTTCCTGACCGCAGTTAATGTGTGACCGCAGTTAATGTGTTCTTTGCGACCCAGACAGAACTTTAAAGGGCTGCAGAGATTGCATGGGCCCTGTCCTGGATGCTAGCTGCTGGGTGCCCCTTCCATGCTGATCCCAGGGGATAACATGAGCCAAAGAACTGAAAGGCCTGATCCTCACATAAGCAAGACATAAGAGTTATTCATAACTGAACTAGTGAACCCAGAACCCTTCATATCTCTCTGGTGAAACTTGGATGCCTTCTTTAACAGAGGTTGTGAGAATGTCTCTTGAAAGCCATTCAATAAATTCCTTTGGATCAACTGTTACTTTTTGAAAGCTATTTCTTGAAGTCTTTTTCAGAAAGGAAAAGGATGCAGAAGGAAATGCTTACATACCTATTTTTTAACTTCATTACAAAAGAGTAAATATACTGTTGAAAACCTGAAATATATTTAGTTGTATCGAACCAAAAGAAATAAGTACATGCGTGCTACCTGCCAGGCTGAACTGTTTAACTGAAGTTACGAGTAGTGGTCTCCAGGGGAGCATTTTTAGAGTTCACCGCACTGATACTTCTCTTCTCCAGGCAATGCTGGAATGCTTCACCTACCACTCCCTGTTTTTCAGTAAGTCTGAAGGCATTAAGACCACCAAGGCTTTGTACCTTTCTGAGAGTTGGCTCGGATTTTAGTATTATTTGCAGCAGGGATTTTGGAAATACTTTTTATCTTCACTTGGAAGCTTGCTTTTCTCTTGATAGTAACATTGGCTAGAAGAATATGGGAACTGCAAGCTTATCGTAATTAACTGATCAGTCTGGAGAATTCACACAACACTGAAAATTGCAGCTTTCCATACACCTGGCTTAACTTTATTACCCAAATGTAATATCTCATTTCCATCTAAGCCATGCAGCCATGTTATGGAAACTCTCTGTAATGGGGAGAGGGAGAATATTGTACATGCTGAAGATTGCCTGTGTTGTGTTTTATTGGCAGTTTCTAAAACATTTGGGAATTAGTGAAAATATTGAATATGTTCTTTCCTACTAGATAGACTGGACCTCCTATAATTCCTTATAATTTTGGATCCTGTTTTTTTCAAGCTAAAATTCATATTAGTATTCTCAGAAATAAGTTGATGCCCACTTTACTGCTGCTTTGCGACATCTGTCTGAAATCACTGGACAATACCAGTGTTTAAAAATGCTATCAATTGCTCTGATCTGACATCGGGGTATCTGTCTTTTACAGACTAGACCAAGCGCCTCATAACTGCTTGAAGCTCTGTGTGTGTGTGGCCGTATCTGAAGCGTCAAACTACTGCAGATTAAAAACTGCAGCAGAGAAGACAGGAAATGAGAGCCCCATTTCCCTTTCAAGTGCTAGAGAACTACAAAAAAGAGAACTATCAGTTTGTAGCAGTGTGACCACTGGAGTTAATGAACATCTGAACTGTAATCGGCAACTGGGGTGTCGGACAACTGTTGTTGGGGCTTCTTCACCAATGTGCACTTGTGATATAAGTGTTCTCTTAGTCATAAACACTCTTTGCCAGGAGCTTCACACACCAGCAGTAATGAAACTTAAAGTTTTTTGTGCTCTACAAAACAGACAGAGGCTTCTAGCCATCTATTTGCCTGTGCAGCTGTATTTAGGCATCTGTGTAATATTTGTGCTTATGTTGGTGACAGAGGAACCTAGGATGGGAAGGAATTCCCAGACTCTGTGAGTCCAGTCCTCTGCTAGTCGAGGCTTTCAACAACCCTGTCGATACATTTATCGTATTGCATGTTTGGAATATGATAAGTATTCCAAAATAGACTGTTTGCATTCTTTGCTCCCAGGTAAGCCTGTTCCAGGAATTCATTCATGTGATGGTTGAAAGCCAGTCTTCTAATTGCCAGCATAGACATATTCCTGGCCAGTGTTATAACTGATCAGTATCTGCTGGCCTTGACCATTGCTTCAGTAGCTCTAGCTCACAACTACATGTTGTTAACCCCTTCTCCACAATTCCACACTTTTCTTCCTTTCATGTTTCCAACTGATGAGCCACAGCTTCTAGAAGGAATTGTTCTTACTGGTCCCTGAAACTTTGTTTTATGCGATTTCATTCTGGGACTGTGGCTCCATCTTCGAGGTCATCCTGCATCTCCTTTATGCATCTCCAGTCATGCTCTTAATTAATGCTGTGCAATAGGTTTGAATGATTAGAGTTATTTAATCAGGGTACTTCCTATTGTACTTTCTTCGCTGAGACAAATAATGAAAATATCAAGTAAAATTGGTCCCCAAACCCATCTTGGACAAAATCTACCATTAGCCTCTCCCAGGCCTAGGAATTCATTCAGACCAACCTATTGTTATCTTACCTGAGAGCCAGTTCTGGCTTCTTTTGATTCCTATCCTTTTCATTTTAGCTAATAATTTCCTTCGGGATATTATAAAGGTTTATTTTTTCCTTTTTTTATTATTTTTTTTTATTTACAACTAAGTTTCCGGAAGTTTGTATTTATCCTATGTTCTTTGTCTTTAAAAACGTGTTTTATCCAAGGCAGATGTCAGGCAGATGTTAGTTTGACACAGTCTGTTTACCCATACTGTATGTATATAATTTTCCATTTATATCCACATTTTTAATTTTTATTTCTATGAATTGATTGTGAGAGCCTTAGGTTACAAAATCAGTCACAGATCTGTAGTTTCCTACATTAGATTTCCCCAATATTCTCATTCCTTCTTTAAACATAGCTATAGCCATAAGTTATTCACCATCATCCTCTTTTCCCCATCATCAGTCGAATCTTTTATTAAAATCCTTGCTCTTGAGTTTCAATTTCATATGCCGGGTTTTAAATGTTGAGAGCTAAAGAAAGTTTAATCCTCTGCTAAGTTGCATGAGTGCAACTCGATTTGCACCCACCTCAGACATGGTCATTCTTGAGTCATTAGTTGCTATCCTGCCTCTTCCCTGTTGAGGGCAGACAGATTTCAGCCTGGGTCAGTTGTGTCCCGTGGAACTAGCTTTACCATGAGCTTTAGAGTCTGAATCTATTTGCTGTAGTGAATCGTTGGTGATGTGCTAAGTGGATCAGGTGGAGTTGGGAATACCCCGGAAGACTCGCAGCTACTAGCTGTTAATCATCTTACTGTTAGCTGTTAAGCATCTTACCTTAGCCGAGACAGACCCAGGTTCAGCTTCCTCGCCTGAGTCTGACAGAGCAGGAGACTTTGTCTCTCTCTCCTACATCATGGATGAATATCCTACTCTTGAGCTGCTACTTTTGGTTCTGTGGTGTCTCTTTCTCAGCATTTTGGCAAAAATAAAATAGCATAATGTAAAAGGACATGGCTTCATTCTGATACAAAGCAAATCGTTCTTGCAATCTCAGAAATGATGTAGAATGGAAGCCAGATTTTCCATGTTGGTGTAGCCACTATATTTTTGCCATGGGCAGGACTACCTCTGCCTGTCGTAGCACTTCTTCTTTATTTGCTGATCATAGTTATCAAGTGTTGCACAGAGCTGCTGCTCCTGCTAGATCCGAAAATGATGCCCTGCGGTGGTCTTAGTTTGTCGTGGGGTCAGAGACTGAGTATGTTTAATTTTGCTGTGTTGTCTTCTCGTGTAGAGCTAGAAGGAATTTTTTGTTCAATTTATCATTTTCAGTAGAGTGGCAAGTGGAAACACACCCTCTTGCTGTAGTTTGAAAAAAAGGGGGTGGTTACACCACCTACATAGTGCTTGACATTTGATAACACTTGACATGCTTGTGGTGATTATTTGTCATTTTTTTAAATTGGTGAGAAAAATCTAAAACTGAAGTAGTTCTGAAGTATTATGAGAAAAAGACTTACAAAAGAAACAGGCTCCTCAGTTCCTACTTTTTCCTCATGGTAATTTTGCTTTTGCAGTGAGTGGCTAAAGTAGTAAGAGCAGTGCTGACTAGAAAGTAATTAAGGCTTCTCCGTTAATTAAATAGAAAAAAAAGAGATAAGTGACATTTGTATTTGTTGATGGCTTCTTTATGGTAAATGAGTTGCCGGATGGTTGATGTTGATGTTTTCCAGTCGATTTCCTTTGATTTCTTGGCTGGGCTTGTAGCGCGGATTATTATTGTCTCTCACATCTGCTAGAGGATGCGTTTCCATTGTACCTCACCGCTCACAAACATGTGAATAACTTCCATATTGACCAATTGTATGTGTATCACCGCAGCGACGTGGGAAGAGATGTTCCTTGTAGGCGTACAGAGCTCTTGGATATGCTGTATGTGTTTGTTTCTCTCACTGACTGTCCCATCTGTGTGCTCTGTGCCTACTTCCAATTGAATGGTGAGGAGCATGACTTAGGAAGTATGCTTCCTTTCAGTTTTTAGTGGTGATGTTATGATTTCTCTTGAATGATTTTGAGTCACGTATCTGCCTGCCAACAAGACACAACATTGCAGGAGTAATGGCATTCTTCTTTGGTGATGCTGTTGGTAGCTGAAGGTGCTGAGCAAGTTCTTAGTACAAGGTTGTTCATTGCTAGAAACCAAACAAAAAAAAATGATAAGCATTTCATATGATGTAGTTAAGCTTTTCACATAATGGCATTTTTCCCCTGTGCTTTTCTGAGAATTTTACATTTGTCTGAGGTTGCAACTCTTCGTTTTTGCAACAAGCTGACTATATTGGGTTTGCGTGGCAAGGTTTTGGTAGCAGAGAGGCTACAGGGGTGGCTTCTCTGAGAAGCTGCTAGAAGTTTCCACTGTGTCAGCCGGCTCCAAGACGGACCTGTCACTGGCCGAGGCTGAGCCCAATCAGTGATGGTGGTAGCCCCTCTGGGATAACATATGTAAGAAGGGGGGAAAACACCTGCACAGTTGCAGCCAGAGAGGGGGGTGAGAATATGTGAGAGAAGCGCCTCTGCAGACATCAAGGTCGGTGAGGAAGGAGGGGGAGGAGGCGCTCCAGATGTCGGAGCAGAGATTCCCCTGCAGCCTGTGCTGAAGACCATGGTGAGGCAGGCTGTCCCCCTGCAGCCTCTGGAGGTTAATGGTGGACCAAGTGTCCACCTGCAGCCCATGGAGGACCCCACGCCAGAGCAGGTGAATGCCCAAAGGAGGCTGTGACCCTGTGGGAAGCCCGCACTGGAGCAGGCTCCTGGCAGGACCGTGGGGAGAGGAGCCCACGCTGGAGCAGGTTTGCTGTCAGGACTTGTGATCCCATGGGGGACCCACATTGGAGCGGGCTGTTGCTGAAGGACTGCACCCCATGGAAGGGACCCACACTGGAGCAGTTCATGAAGAACTGCAGCCTGTGGGAAGGACTCACTTTGGAAAAGTTCATGCAGGATTGTCTCCAGTGGGAGGGACCCCATGCTGGAGCAGGGGAAGAGTGTGAGGAGTCCACCCTCTGAGGAGGAAGGAGTGGCAGAAACATGCGATGAAGTGACCACAACCCCTATTCCCCATCCCCCTGCGCCGCTTGGGGGGAGGATGTAGAGAAAATCAGGAGTGAAGTTGAGCCCAGAAGAAGGGAGGGGTGGGGAGAAGGTGTTTTTAAGACTTGGGTTTATTTCTCATTATCCTACTCTGATTTTGCTTGGTAATAAATTAAACTAATTTCCCCGACCTGAGTCTGTTTTGTGCATGATGGTAACTGGTGAGTGATCTCTCCGTGTCATTATCTCAACCCACGAGCCTCTTGTTGTGTTTTCTTTCCCCTGTCCAGCTGAGGAGGGGGAGTGATATACAGGCTTTGGTGGGCACCTGGCATCCAGCCAGGGTCAACCCACCACACTGACTTTGTATTTTAGTGTCTGGAGACACTGATGTTTGCTAGATCAGGAGAAGCTATCTGCTTAAGAGGTTCCTGTCCTTTCCAGATGGAACTAGTACACGTTTCAACTCACCATGCATGAGTGTGTGTGTGTGTGTGTGTGTGTAAACAGGAAAGAGAGGAATAGAATAGAATAGCCTAGCCTAGCCTAGGTTGGAAGGGGCATTTCAGATCATCGAGTCCAACCATCAACCTAACATCACTAAACCATATGTCTAAGCATTATGTCTGCCTGTCTTTTAAATACCTCCAGGAATGATGATTCCACCACTTCCCTGGGCAGCCTGTTCTAATGCTTGATAGCCCTTTCGGTGTAGAAATTTTTTCTAATATCAGATCAGCAGAGAAAAATTATGTTAAAAGATTTAAACTGAGTTTTGTTCAACCCAATATTACCAGTCCCTTTTTTTCTTCCAGACTGGTTTATCACAAGTATGTCAGTAGAAAAAATCAAATGTACTACTGTAATGGAGCTGTATAGGCAGACTCGGTCATGGTATACTCACCATTACTATGCTAGAAAGCCTCTCGCGCAATGTTTCCAGCAAAGTAGTCTATATTTTCTTTCACTAGTCAATAATGTAATGTAGTAAGGTAAATAACATTAGAGGTAGCTTTTTAAAAATAATGATATTAATTAACAAATAAATTTCCAGGAAATGCTGATTTGACCTCATATTTGGATGATTTTTAGGAATGTATATCTCCTTCCATACTTTTCTGTGCTCATTCCCAGCAAAGATCCAGAATGTTATATACTGGAATGATTTCATACTCACGCAGCTGTAACATTTCTCTTGATTCTGTGCATACTCTCTACAGTTTTATTGCGAGTTTTGCCTGAAAGGTTAGTGGTTACCCAGCCTGTAAGATAACGGTTTTACATTACTACTTTTGAGCATCTTTATCAATATGAATCCCATTGCAGAGCTAAATCCAAATTTGAATGTTAAAAAAAAAATACAGCTGGTATGGTTTGGCTTGTTACTCCCCTTCCATTTAGTACTAGAAGTAGAGAGAATTTCAATATTAAACTTGCTGCTGTGTTTATGTCCTTACACTTTGCATTTGAAATTATCAGTTCTCTAAAGTAGTACTCATTTTCTTTGCCCCTTCATTTTTATTTTTTTTTTTAGCTATGCAGCTGATGTTGATGCTTCTGTGCTCTTTGGGAATAGTCTGATGGTTTGTAGGAGCAGATCCAAAGGAAGTCTGCTTCCACAGTAAAAGAAGGAAAGGGATACACAGGATATGGATGCTAAACTGATCAGCACACCATACGTCCGTCCGTCCGTCCTTCCTTCCTTCCCTCACCCTGTTAGTTTGGCATACAACATGCAGTAGGATGTCCTTTTTCACCTTGGATCCTTTCCCTGTAACTTTTTTTAGTTTTTACTATTTAAAATAACATTTAGTGTTGCTTACCCTAACTTACCATCAGCAACACGTTCTGCTGATAGCAAATGCTCTAAAAATGGGCAAGACTGTGTAGTCCTACCTCTGACAGTCCTGTAGAATACAAAGGAAAAATAAAGATGAGGGTGAAGGGAGGAAATGATAGATCATCTGGACAAAGTGATATAATATTCTGTTTGCCTACTTTGGGTGTTGTTATCCTGATTTCTTCTGTTCGTGTTGTCTGCTGATTGTTTTACCTTATTTTCCTCTTCCTACATTTATGCTTGCTCTTCATTGCTTGCGTAGGTTAGTTTTACTTCCTGTTTTGTAAAGAAAAAATATGTTTAATAGTCACTTTGTAAAATCAGGGAAAGGAAATAAATTTTTTTCTCATTAAATAGCTACCTGAGATCAAACTCTAGATCCTTTATGCCACTGCATCATCTGTCTCAGGTGCATGTTGTTTGGAGGTATGGGAGCAAAGTGCATTAAAACGCAGAAGACAAGTAAAAAGAACAAAACTGGGAAACAATAGGAAATAATATCCTTGGCATCGCCTCACCCCCTAGAAATTGTTATTTAAGTTAGTTCAAGTTTTAGGGGTTGGCTTAACTTTTGTCTGCCCATGTGTTGACAGTGGTGGAAGTCAACAGGCATTCATGTGTGCCCATATACAGAAGAGAGACTCAAAATTACTTTAAAAGTCCAGAGGGAAGGAAAAGAGGGGTAAAAGCATAATAAGATAAACAGACGAGGCAGACTCCTTGTTAAGTTCTTGAAGACGATGGATGGCTGTTTGGTGGAGTTGTGTAAAATGTTTTTTCTGCAAAAGCGGTAACTCTTGAGATATTGTATGTTATGTAGGCTCTGAGATACCAGGAGCCACAACGGACTCCAAGACGAGAAGGTAAAAAAACTTGAGGTGAGAAAAGCGATGGGACCTTGCTTCTGCAAGGATAGGGAAATGACAGAGCAGTCAAGTCTTTGGCATTTGAGTAGAAAGCGTCAGCTTTGGTGCTAAGCCTGGCATAGGCACCTTAATAACATATGGAAAAATGAAGTATCAATATGACATCGTGCTGAGTTATTTGCATGTTTCTCTCTGGCTTTCCTGTAGAGTTTCTCTGCCGTGTTTTCTTCCTGGAAAGGCTCCTCATGGGCTATAAGGTGCTTTTTTGGGCCAAAAATTCCCATTTCCCTCCCTGCTTCAGTCCGTGTTTCTCAGTTCTTGCTGAGAGGAGCTGGTCCTACTCCACAGGGACAGGGCAACAGCAACACCCAGGGGGAGAGATACTATTGTCCTTCACAATTTCATTAGTGATAACTCTCATAATTTTACTGCAAGATGAGTGATACTTGTTTTAATTACCACCTCAGTTGCTGGAGTCAGTGATTAAATGAGAATCTCAGCTTTCACTTAAAAATAAATCTCTGGCGTTTGTAGGTGTTGAGAAAGAGTTTGAAAATGTGGTAATGTGGTGTGAATTATACCCTAGAGGCTTAAAGGCTAGGAAACAAAGCAGCAAATTAAAAAAAACCCTTCATTTTATTACTATTTTATCATCTGAGGTTGCTATAAATCCTCATTATTTTTTTGGTAGCTGCTTTATGATTTTCAGCTACTCAGATTGATAATACTACAGATCAAAAATATCTTCTTCACTTCTAAGAGTTTTAATTAGAATTTCCATGTAAACATCACTGCAGATTTTAAGCAGCCAATGGAGGAAACGTAAAGAGAAAAAACATAATTTTTATATGAAAGTTCAGCGTTGTTGGATAGATCTTGAGTTTATACATGAAAATTATTGAAAGCTACAGTCTGTCAATAAGTAAAGCATGGCAGTGCCTCCTTTGGTTTTTGCATTGTGCCAGCTACTACATACGTGGACTCCAAACTTAGTAAAATTGGTAAGCTATTAGTAACAAGAAGGCATTTTGTCCGTATTACAAAATGTGGTGTTTGTTCCAAGGCAAAATTCTCCTTTCTTCTTAAATCTTTAAGGGATTCAGGACTAAGTCGTGTCTAACAATAGTGTGCTCATCCAAGGAGAGCTACTGAGTGCATTTAATTATCCTCACTGGTTGTCTCAGCACAGAGTGTGCTGATTATAGATAATGCTGCCTTCGAAAGCACGCTCTTAGCAAGAGCGTTAGGTTTATTTTGGTAGATCAAATATGTGCGTTGCTTCAGACCGTCTTGGATGTCCAACTGCTGTTTTGAAAGCAGAGTTTCGAGGCGTATTTGCTCCTTGCATTGGCCTCTTATGTTATTTTCCAGGGGGTTGGGTGGATTAAAAATTTTGTATTCCTTCTCTCCCCCCCATAGTAATTCCACTAGACACTGAAAGTATTTGCAGATAAAAGAAATACTTTTCCTGTTCCTGTCCTATAACCCTGTAATTTTATATTTTTTTTCTTTCGAATGCAGATTTTAGTAATGTGCCTGATGTCACATCCAGCTTGAAAAGGAGCAGTACTGATGGCACTCTGGACCAAGTGCCACACAGGGAGAAGACTGATCCACCTTTCAGGGTAAGAAGATGCTTGACTTAACAATCCTTATGAACAAAAAGACAGCATTGTAGTTAACTCTCTGCATTTTGTGGGAAAGAATTTAATATATGGCACTAATTTGGAAATTTTTTTATCCATATTCACTGTGCTTAGTGTTTTATTATCTTGAGGTCACCCTGGCAGGTCAGCATCTGTAGCACTGCTGCCACATCTCCAAAAGAGGTGTGATGGGGGCAAATGGCAAACAGGCAGAGACTGGTTCAATTCATCTTTCTGTGTTGCTTAAACACAGTTCTGCAGAGAACAGTAAAACTGCTACAGTTTTCGGACTGATTCAGTTTGGTTCATGTTTTCTTTTTGCTGATAATTCTAGGGCTTGTTTTTGAGATTGCAGTGACCATAGCAACACTCGCTTAACGTCAATAGTTTTAGACTGGACTGCAGACTTGGAGAGGTGCAGTGTTTGAGAGCCAGTGATTCCCACTCTCTGATCTGGAGACCCTTTATACCTCTGCAGTTACTGTTTGACTTCAGCTGGAGTAATGGATGCTCAGACCTTCTCTCAGTCAGGACTTTGGAGGCTGAGGCAGGAACCCTCAGAATTAGTGTCCACTTTTGAATGCATTGGTCTTCGAAGAGCAATTTTTCATCCATTTTGCTCCAAGTCAGTCAAATTCCAGCCTGTGTCCAACTCAACTGCGTATTGTTTTGAACCCCCCAACTGCTAGCATGGGTAGTGTTTTTGTGTTGGTGGCCGTGATTTTACTAGGCATTGCCATTCTGACAACAGAAATGTTTTTCTTATTTCTGTTGATGAGTTGGTTGTGTCTCCAAGCAAATTTGTGATAACACTTGCGTTATGCTTTTGCATAACAGAAACTTAGAATTTTTATGGTTCTGGAATATATTACTGTCTTGTACTAGGTTGTATGAAAAATTGGTAGAGATAACAGAACGTAAAAACTCAGAAGACCAGAACAGGGAAGATAGATTGTGCCTCTAGCCATACCTACCCAGAGGAGCTGATCCTCTCTTGCATTTTGTATTACTTTGTAGTCTGCTTCAGTCTATTATAGGTAACTTTATGCAGTTTTCCTTGAGAGTAAGAAGAAGCCCAGTGATTGTGGGTCTTTAGCCCATCTGCTGCACAGGGGATTCCCACAGAGATCATCTATATCCTGTGTAACACACTGCTTACACTCCCAAAAAGTCTTTGCAACCGGACAAGAATAAACTGGATCTTTCTCCCCCTAGAACACATTGGTCCTTTGGAAGGGGTAATGCAGATTTCTCTGCTGTCCTGTTTGAGGGCTTCTGCAGTGTTTTAGGGGCAGGGATCTTTGCGGAAGCACAACAGAGGTGACCCCAAGGCATGGGATGTCCCGGTGGCTGGCTGCACGAGCAGGCTGGTGCTTGGACAGGTTTCCCTGGGTGCCCTGCTCACACGGGATACACGCGTTGGGGTGCCCTGCTCGCCCGGGGTACAAGCTGCCCCCCATGTACTGTGTGGATATACACAACTGAGTTCCCGTCTTGCCGGAGGGGAGGAGATTCTGGGGCTTTAGCAGGAAAACAAAGCCACTCCTGATCGTCTGTGTCAAACACGCCAGATGACAGAAAATTTGGGAGAGTTCAGCAGGATTTAAATACACAGAGAACAATTCACGTATACTAGTTGTTGCTCTGAGCGCACTAAATTTGCTCTAATGCTCCAAATTACGTGCTACAATTGAAGCTAAAAAAAAAAAATAAACCACTACAGAGGGGAAAACAGGCAGGTCTGCTCCCTGCCCTCTCTCCAGCCTCAAATCTGTCACATCTAGCAGCATTAATGGCTCGTGCACAATTTGCTGAAGTAACTGCCCATGCCATATTGCAGTTCACTTCTTGGGTTGGCATGCAGGTCTGCTAGTGTCATTTGAAAAATTATCTGAAGCTGTCCTAGTTTTGTAGGTATGGGGGGGGGGAAATGGCTTGGCAATCAGAGGCAGTCTGACTCGAACTGCAGCTGTAAACGAGTCTGTGACAACTCTACAATTTCTGCAAATGGTTTGTAATTGATTGCTGTCTTTCTGGTGGAGGGTGCCTATTACTGTCAGAGCTTTTTGTCTGACCCTCGTGATTTCTCAAATAGATGTAGAATTAAAAAAAGAATAAAATCAAACCTCACAGTAAATTTAGGTAGTGTATATTGTATGTGCTTTTGTGGTTGGGTATAAAAAGAATTAAAATCATGTCTGTTTTTATAGCTGTGATCTGGCTCTGCACGCCAGATGAACAATACCTATTGCTAATAAAAGCTACTTTGAGGAAATTGTGCAGCCTCAAAAAGGCATAGCATCTGGA
>VYZM01003922.1:266279-287424 GCA_013398915.1 Dromas ardeola
GGGAGAGCAGTAGCGCAGACACCTCAGCATTAGGCGATGTTGCAGAAGTATGGGGGAGAGGAGACCTGTAAGCACAGCTCTGTGGAGAAGACGTTGGTGGCGCTAAGAGGTTCTGAGCACAGCCTGGAACAACAAGCAGTTTGGGAATATTTCAGGGGAGAGACAGCTAGAGATGCTCACTTCCCAGTTGACAGCAACTGTAGATGCAATTACTTGGCTCTGAGGGAGCAGACTCCTTTGAAGTTTGGTTGATTTTTGTCCCATAACACGTAAGTAAATGAAAAACAGTCGTGAAGCTTTGGATTTAGCGGTTGCATGTCTGATTTCTAGATTTTGTGTTTCTTGTTTGGAGCATTTTTGTTTGTTTGCTTTTCACTATTTTCTTCATCTCATACCAAGCTAAGGTTAAGCATCATCTTAACTGAACATATAGTGAGGCATTTCAGAAGTGCCTTGTAATCTCAAAGGAATAAGTCTTTTGTTGCATGTGTACTACATTCAAACGTGCGTTCATTCACATGTTCATTCATTCATTTTTTGTCCGAAAAATGAATGAATTTAGGATAATTGTATGTTTGTCTTTCATCTGAGAGCTAACAGGTAAATTAGAAGAGCCATAGAGGATTGTTTCACTCCAGAAATGGAAGCTGTTCCTTAAGTTATAAAATATTATTAAAAACACATGGACATCAAGAACCATCCATTCGGGATGCTCATTAGTTTTGTCAGCTCTGTATTCTCTGGGATGTCCCATTTATACCTTTAATTTTATTTTCTGTTTTATTTAACAAGGATAGATGTTATACTTTAACACATTCTGCTGCAGTACATTTTCAAACTGTGTTAAAATACTGTTTATGTGGCAGTGGCATGTCGTCCTTGCAATTGTTGGTTCTGGAGTATGTGGGCGTACAGTTGACAGAAGAATAGAGGACCTCAGAAAATCTGAGGATTGAGAATGCCTGTCAGTGCAATTAGGTTTAGTTGTGTCTAATAATTTTGAGAACTAATTGTCTGTGCTCAGTTAAATCCTGGTATGTTGACAGTTGCCAAGAATCAAGCTCCCCGTACATCAAAATAGCACGAAGCTGAATAAATAAAAAATGCAACTTTTCCTTTAGCTACTCATGATTTCTAATTGCAAACTGTATTGGTAAGAAATGCTTTCTCTAGCCCGTGGTTTCTTTTAAGATTAAATTTAGAAGTCTGTTAATAACTTGCTTATCTTTACCTTGTATTTTCAATATATTAAAAATAGCCTTTTATGAAAGACGAACATAACTAAAAGGTGAAATTTTACCATACAAGTAACTACTCTTCTAAGGCCTCTTGTAAGACTGCTGTTATCTGACTTTCAGTTGCTCTGAATCTTTTGAATATCATCAAAGTATTTCCGAAATCATACTAAATTTTGACAGAAGGAAAGAAGGGACTTAACATAGATGCATGTGTGAGAGGGGGAAGGTGTATTTTCACTTTAAATATTTTGCAGATCATAAGTAAAAAAAGCTTAGAGTAAACTCTGTGCAAATATTTCACATAACTTCGTTATAGTCTCAGTTGTATCTTAGAGTTCTTTAGGAAACTTAAGAACCCCAGTAAAAATAGCCAGCGTGATGCTTTGTAATCATGGTAAAAATAGTCAGTGAATGCAGAATGGGTTTATGCTGGCATGTTCAAAAATTAACATTGCAGATGCAGAAACGGAAGCTAGTGTGATGAGAAACTTTGAATGTTAACAAGAATTGGCTTTCTAAAGAATGGCCAAGTGTTTTGATTTTGTAATGCTTTTGAAGTGGTGCTATATTTCTTTCAAACGATGAATTAAAATTGATTTTGGGAATAAGCTGGGTATAGAGACTTTCAGAAATTGCCATTGCTTTACTGTTGACTCTTAAAATAGTCAATCTGCTTTCAGAATGGGTTACTGATCATGCATCAGTATGTGTACATGAGGACAAGTCTATCCCTATCGCCTCTTAATAAAAAATAAATAAAAATTACTACACACTGCAGAGGGAGAAAGCTAACCATTCTTAATGCAATTAACAGAAATTATGGTTAAAATCCCTGAACACCTTTCCCTAGCATGGGCTGCTTCAGGCTAGCTCAACTCACTCCTTCTCTGCTCCTGTTTGACAACCAAGTTCATTTCCCTCTGTCTGGTGAGGAAATTAAGAACCCGTGACAGGTCTGGTCAGCAGAGCGCATGGCACCTTTGGCAAACACAGATCTGGATCCCCTGAAGGGTGGAGCATTTTCATCAAACACTTTCAGCTTTTTATAGAGATGAGGTTCAGATCAGTGTAATGGCCCGACTTGAAATGTCCATATTTATAGATCAAGGGGAAAAAATAAAATAGAAAAAATATGTACTTGTGCATTTCAGAAGTCTGCTTTTGGATGCTGGAGTTTCCTATGTAATGTCAAATCAGCCTTCCACTGCTTTTGAAGCTTGTGCATTCTGTTTATTGTGATGCCAACGGTGGTCAGTCCTCCATTTGCCAGAGGGGAGCTTTTGCAAGTGCAGTGAGAAGTAGATGTTTCCATGAACTCTGCATGTTTGGGTCCATGGTGAGAAATCTGGTTTTTGGTATCCCTGCATACAGTCCCGCTTCTCATGCTCGAGGAGCCAACGTGCCTAACTCGGATAACTGTTGAGGTTTTTCTTCCAACCCATCTAAAGCATGTGTTCCATCGAGCAGCTGGGTTGCATGTCAGGTGGTGCCCAAGTGGTGTCAATGCGGAGGCTGAGACTGGGTCAGAAAGCAAACCCATCTTCCCATTTCTGTGTCATCCAGCTACCACAACAGGCTTCCCAAAACAGTGCTGTCAACAGATGCAAAATACATGTGTCATGATTTCAAAAAGGAAATCCGTGTGTTACCTATTCGCTATTTCTGTAATGAAAAACAGCGAGTACTGTAAAGAGCTTGCTGCATTTGTGGTTTTGGCCTCTTGTATATAGAGCATAGCCACGTACTGGCTATGGTACTGGAGGGATGGTTTTCAGAAGTTGAAGAAATTAATATTTTGTCTTCAAACTGTCTAGAACCGATTTTGAAACCCCTTCATTAGAAGTAGCGCTAAAGCCATCAACTTCTCATCCAGGTAGAGTAATTTAAGGGTCAAAATCCTAAGGTGCAATATCCATTCTAGGTCTAGGTTCAAACTTGAATGAAAGAATGTGTATCTCACTGCTGATCTGTCTGAATGCTCAATTATTAAAGAAAAAAGTGTGGTTTCGTTTTGGGGAGAGGAAGGGGGCGACTGCAACAGTTGCCATGGAATAGTAGAGGTGAAAGCAGTTAGTAATCATTACTCACATAGTCCAATCCCAGCAGAAAATTAATACAATTGTTCGGTGTTTATGGATGATTTGAATGGTATTTTTTTCTTCCAGAAGAAAGCAAGTGCATGCTAGGAATGATGTATTCCTCTGATTTGTTACCCAGAAAACATCGTACAAGCATGTGGTTGGTAGCATATGTGCTGTGGCACATATGTTCAGAGCACCATTGTTCAAAACACACCTAACAGCCTGCTGTTGGCACTGTCAGTAAATGTAATCCTATATAATCAGTTGTGGTGGGTCATTTATTTATTTTGATCTGGTGACGACACTCATTCACTCTCAGAGATGAGATAGAGATCATCAGTTTGCATGTGTGTATATAAGCAGTGGATGATTGTCTTTCAGTGGGTAAATGTCAAGAAATGTTTATTCTTCCCCACTGAAGCTAAACAGTTTCCTAGTATGACTTTTCGGTGAGAAAAGTTAAAGGTTTACCAGAATATACTGAATTAGAAGGAAGATTTGCAATGATATGGTGCATAAAACATAAAAACTAAGAAGTACAAATCGTGTTTTGATTACATTTAGGATGGTGTGGCAGTGTATGTATGTACGTTAACATGTGTCTGGTAGATTTCAGAGCCGTGTTTCTCTCCATTGGGTATAAGTGGCATCCTTTCTTGCTAGACAGTTAGTGACTGGTACGCCCAAAACATCCTCAAAGAAGCATTAACATTGAAATAAAACTGTGGGAAATCTAAAAAACAAACAAACAAACCAAAAAAGCGTGTGGAGTAATTTTGTTAAGCAAAGACTGTAAAAATCAAAATTCTTGGAAGGTGAATGTTAATCAAGTCAACACAATTGTTGAGGTACATTGAAAGCAAGCCAAGCAGAAATGACCAGAAGCTCAGCAAAGGTTCCTCTGGGGAAAGGAAAATAAGAGGAACAAAATACTGCTGGCATGCCCCTATGGCCCCAAACCTATTTCTTGCATGGAGGCAATTCCAGTTAAACGATGTTCGTGGTGATAGCTTCTCATTAACTCTATTTTGCATTACCCGGGCACTTCCCGCTTGCACAGCATGTCATTAATTGCAGGAGAGCTGCCTGCCTGAAGGTTTACTCAGCATCCATAGGACATTAAAGATCTTTCCTTTATTTTAATCGTGAGAACTTCTCTTTAGCAGTTGATGAGATCCAAAAGCTTGGGGAGTAGTCCGCAATTAACATCCTTTTTTTTTCTGCTCTTTGTAGGAAAGGGATTAACAACGTAGTACTCTCAAAATCATGTAAACTCCTCTACAATCCAAGTGTCATTTCCTTTCAGATGTGAGATGCATTTAGGGAGTCTAAGGGCCAACATGGGAAAATAGCACGTTCCTCAGCAGTGGTTTTCCTTGATTCAGTTGTGCCTGGAGGGGACAGTTCTGCATTGAAAGTGCAACAGAAACCCGTGGGGAGCTCTGCTAATTATTGTGCTTGCCTTGCAGACAGCCCAGCCTGTGGTGAGCCCAACCAGAGCTGCTGGCTCCAGCAGTGCGGAGCCACAGCCAGACGCCTGCTGTCATGCACCTTTTGAGAAGGGTATTGGTGATATGAGTAAAATTGTAGCCTGCTGGAAGTCTGTAAGAGTTTTGCTAATTAATTGAGGTTTCTGTATTTTATTCCATCCCTTAGAGAAGGCACCAAAACTGATGGACTATAGGTTATAGAAGGCTTGCTGTAAACCTACCAGTGAGTGTCTGCTACTGACCCCAAGCCTGGATTTCACTTTGTTGCATTGATCCTGCAGTTCTTTAAATGCAGCAGAGCCACCCTACGGATGGCCCAGAGTTCAAATACAAGTTGCCTCTCTCGACTGACGTAGTGAGGAGCTTTGAAACCATAAAGCTTAAAGTGTGAAAGGTGCTATATCTAGAGTGAACCTGTAAGCAGACATTAGGCCAAGCCATAGATGGAGACCTGCGTGCATAATTACTGCTAGGGAGACTTGAGAATGACAAGAAAGAAGAGCAAAGGGAGACTGTGCAGTTCTTGCAAGCAGAGGTGTGAACTTGTGTGTCTCTGTTTTGTGCTGTTGCATTGAGTCGCTGGGGATTGGTGGGGGGGTGGTATTTGATGTCTTTCCTCTGGCTGAAGGAAACACCCTCTCAAACGTACTGTGACAGTTGTCAGTGTAAAATGTGCAGGTGGTTTTGATGGGGAGAAGAAATTGCGTTGTGTTGATGCTTACAAACGAAAGACGCCAGTGGGAGATGACTTATGATACAGCTTTTCTTTGTAGTCTTCCGGGAAAAAACCCACGAGGCTTTCCTGCAGGTGAAAAGGGAAGTGTATGACACCAGTCCTGGTTCACTGCAACACGATATGGTTTACAGGGTCTCTGGGGACGCTTTGTGACTTCACCGATGAAGGGCAGGAAGCTGCGCTGGAGTCCACCATCCTGGGCCTCCGAAGGCAACCCCAGTCTCCTGCAGTGAGTGCAGGATGTGACGGCAGCATTTCACTTTGAAATCAAAGGCAGAGATATCTAATCATGTTTCTGACAGACCCAGGGAACTGGGTAACCTCTCTGCCAGCTGTAGATTATTTAGTTGGTGTTTTTTTAAGACTGAGATACTGTTCAGTTACAGTGCTGACAGTAGCATACATGTTTTTTCCTCGCGATGCAGCAGCATTTAAGCACAATTTTAGTGCATGCTGAGGTATGTGATGTGCCTAGCAGTTACCCATGCGACACAAAGTCACTTTAAAGTCGCACAAAGTTGCAATACAGGATTTCAGACAAATACTGCATCCTGGGTACCATCATACACTTCAGTTCAGGCTTTGATTCCTATTTTGTGCTGTCAGGAGCATCTAAGGTCAAAGGTAGACCTGAAATGCCCAAACTGAAAATATCTGCTACCTGCAGCAGATTCTGCGAAATCAAAGATAACAAAAAGATAACTGAAAGGGAAGAAGAGGGGGGAGAATTTAAAAGAGTGAGGCTCAGTGGAGTCAAATGCACAGGGAAGTTCCAACAGATTTTCGTGTTTTGTTGCCTGTTGTCCATAGCACTGTGTTCCTTCTCTCTCTATTTGTTAACATACCGTGGGCAGCCCTTCACTCACATGGTGATTATTTCCTTCTGAGACAGCAGAATCCTTCCGTGTAGGGCCTAAACAAAACCCCACTGAAACCAGGGGAGGGGCTGATGTGGAGCTCAGGGGGGTCTGCATTTGTCTTTACAGGGGGATTATTGCATCTTTTAACATTTGAAACGCAACACTTTGTGTGAGAATGTTACAAACAGTATTTAGGATGCTTGAAAATAAAAATTAAATAAGAATTCAACATAGACACTTGGAATGTTAACTGATTTTTTTTTTTAGTGCTGGAATTAAAGCAGATGACTTCTCTGTGGTCAGTTACGCTTTGAAAATACATTTTGAAGGCATTTAAAAAAACCATGTTACTAGTATAATAAGCATGATAGAAAAATACTTAGAAAAATCATCCACCCACATTTATAAAACATGAAAAACAGAGTCCCTCTAGATCACTGTAGAGATCTGAAGACCAGCTGAATTAAGCCTGAGCTTATAATGCTTACAGACCACTAACATCACAGAGCTCCTGTTTAGTCCAGGGTATGTATGTACAGATTGTATATTTATATATATGTGTGTGTGTGTGTATACATACATATATACACACAAACACTTATATCTAAAAAATACATGTTGTGTATACAAATTATGCTTCTGCTTAGCTGGTGGTCCAGACAGATGTTATAAAGTAGCCCACAAGTGCTCAGAATTCTCCCGGAGGCGAGCTGCCGTTTCCTTTCATTCAGAGTATATACAGACCGAGCAAAATTAGCCTTTTACCTTCATGCATTAAGGGCAAAAGCAGGATGGGAAATGAGCTCGATGCAGATAAGCGCACCTAGACATATCGGGACAATAGAGGGAAGCCTGTATTATGAAGGATGTTACTGTTATGGTAACTATCAAGCCTGGTGCCACTAAAATGGAAAGATGAAAACCAGATGTCTGTAAAGGGAATGTGTGTTACTCAAAGCACACAGGAAGAAACAACAAGGCCGTGTCATTTTCCCAGTCATCTTAAAAGCGTTTCAAGGTGATTGATTATTTAACATGTGAATTTTACGTACGAGACATATTCTTGAAGAGGGCTTGAATGTTTGTTGCATGTTTCTAGAGAAGAAGAAAGGCTAAATAAAAGGCTTTCATTCATTTGGTTTATTTTAGTTTGTTTTTTTCACTTTTTCGATTTATCCAAGTCCCTCAATAGGAGTTGGAAGTATTACTAAAACATCGGGGTTTTTCTAATGAATACATGTTAAAAAAAAAAAAGCTTTTAATTGGTAACATCTTTTAGCTGGCATATGGCTAGCTAATAACTCAGACTTAATTAGCAAATCTGGGGAAGAATAACTTCCTAATATGGAATTAAAAAGGCCTGTCATTGTTTTTCATCTGAGACTGATGATATTGCTTGGACCTGAAATTTAGCAGCCTTTTTTTTTTTTTTTTTTTTCCCTGGTCCCAGTGGATGAGCTGTGTTTTAACACATATCTATTATAAAAAGAGAGTTTGAAATTGCCATGACTCATGCTGATAGAAAATGGAGAAACAGGACCTTTCCAGAAAGTGTAGTTATACTCTTAATAAATGTGCATCTGGTGACCTGACCTGTGTTATTTTTTCAGTGCCATATGCAGCACTGTAAACATTTAATTTCCACAGACTAGTGATTTTATTTTTATTTCTCTTCAGACTTAGTCCGTGGATCCCTAGGGTCTGTGGACTACTGCAGAGGCAACCACTAATGGTGGGTAGGAAAAGTAGCCTTGTACATGCTACACAGTAGCCCATATAATTGGATTTTTAAACCAGGCTGTGTCCCCTTTGAAAATGAAACGTTAGGGAGCAGGCAAAACCTCTCTTGCTCCTTCGAGGCCATTCCCTCAGTTTTCTGTTATATAGGCTTCACACCCAGTGAATCCGATATCTGCCTCTAAAAGAAAGGGCATAGCCCATCAGCTATCAAGGGGTTCCTACTACTGTGATGTGTGTTCTGTGAGCCTTATCAGCAGCGTGTTGTTTCAGGGCTCCAGCGTTGTTCTTCTTCTGATAGGCGGCCGCTCGGCAACTGAGCTTCACGGTTTGGCAAATGCTGAGCTGTCAGGTTGCGCTAATGATTTGGAAAGAGATGGATGTGAGTCTAATTGCAGTAATTAAAGGAGAGGGCTGTCTTACTCCCTCGCTTGTATGAAGGTGAATATCCTTCAAACCTCTGAAGCAGCACGCTCATAACCAAGGACATAGATACCCAGGCTTGGTGAATCATTTGGGTTCAAGAAAAGGCTTTGCTTAGGGAGCAATAGGCTCTAACTCTTAACAGTGCTGTGATAGAGGGAACAGGGGAGTTAACTGTGTTTTATTATGCTACTGCTATAGTTCTCATTTTACTAATTAATTGCTTGTCAGTCTTGTAACTCTTTAGCTCAGTGGTGTCATGTCCTGTAATGTTTTATTTAAAGTTACATTGTTTTTAGAATAATCTAGCTGGAGACCTGATTGGTTTTGCATAAATACATCAACACGGGGACTTTTACTTTCAAGCCTGAATTGATTACTGAGCGCAGTCTAAATTTCTTTTTATTGATGTAATTGCAACTAAAAAATTCAAACAAAGGACAAGCACAATTATGCAAGGAAGCCATCCAGAGAGCTGCCTATTTGTTTTTCATTTTATCATTGTAAGAGCATTTGTATGCCGCACCATTTAGCGGCATATACCCTTGCCAGAGCATCAGTACCATTGATAATTCATGCTGACCTTCAGGGCAGCCAGCACCCTCTAGATATTTTTAGGTGTTTGGCTAATTTTCGCAAAGCACCTGATGTTTTGTTTATGCAGTAAATTTCACGGGCACAGAGGCAGGTACCTTTCTGGGGAGATAAAACCCATCTTCCCTTGCCATAACTGCACTTTGTCCTGCATTCACTACATCAAGCTATTAAGAAAAAAAACCTTCTGATCTGGCACATTTTCCCGCATTTGTAGTATTAAAGGGAGGCATGGCAGGTCTGTTTGTGCTCTCGTATGCTGCTTAGCCCCTTTACGCTGGGACGTTGACAGCGTCTCCGATTTTCGTTAATCAGCACAAAAGAGAAACTTCTGCGGCTGAGCTCAGAGAGGTGGTGTGCTCGGGGGGGGGATCGCCACGTCCGTGGCTTCCTTCCAAGGGGTCTTTTTTTTTCCCTTTGGCAAAGNATTCGCAAGCCACAATGCCCGCCTTCCGGAGGAGTAAAACCAGAGCTAAGAGTTTAGCGTTGGCTCGCAAAACCCAGCAGCAGGCAGCAGCAGCGTACGGCTCCCTGCACAGGATGTTTTCTGTGGTGAGTCCTGCAGCGGCGTGGGTTAAGCCGGGGGGGGATGATGCTTAATTAGGCTAAGGTAGAGGTGATGGGGCTGCACCAGCCTGTCTGAGCTTGATAAATAGCGGCTGCCCCAGCATCGGTAATCAAATAGTGGATTCTGGGAACATGTAGTCGGTGGGTGAGTTTATACCAGTGCGCTGCATGGGAAAAGATTCGGGCTTTTTGAAGTTTGGGGGAGGGAGGGGTGGGTTGGATGCCTGCACTGTTTGCTGCTGGGCTCAAGCAAAATAGTTATTTCTTGCGTCTGTCAGAGAAAGGACGAAGTCATGATCCAGATTTTGACAAGAAGTGGGATGTTGAAACAAGATTCTTCAGGGAAATTTGGGTGTAACTGCAGCATGAATGTTTTAACTGTTTCTCTGGTTTTTTTTACCTAATAATTTAGGACTGTGGAAAAAGGGGGGAAAAAAGATAAATCATCAAGGTACTGTTGGGGGAATATAAGAAGGCTGTAAATATATTACACAGGTGGTAGAAAAATACTTGAGCCTTCTGCATTAAGATTGGCAACATCAGGACAAGGACATGGGGAAGGGGAGAATGACAGTGTTTTCACAAGATCAGGGTTTGAGAAAATTTGCCTTGTGTGCTTTAATATTACCTGACAAGAGTCTCCTTTTTGTGACCTGGGCTATAAGGGTTCCTCTCTCTTTGTTTGCCTGATGCTCTCACCTTTACATTTAGTGTGGACAGGATTTAACCTTCCACGCTGGAAATGATTTCTGTTTTGCCTTTGACTTTGGTATGCGTTGGGTCAGATGTCTTTGATTTTAGAGATGCTGAATATACAGCATCTATGAACTCAATGGAAGCTGCTGGTCCTCGGGACCTGGTCGACAGGGATCCCTGCTGCGTGATTTGGTTCATAACCTAAGCCACCAGCAGTTCTTCCTCTATACCCAGGGAGAAGGATGGGCATCTCTCTCTGTGTGGCAGCTGAGGGGGAAGATTTGCCACCATGCAATTCGTATTAATAGCTCAGGCACCGTGTCAGGTGGGTTGCATCGTCGCTGTTTTACACAGCCACGTGTTCAGTCTTATTTCAGGCCTCGATCTGTGCTGCTGGGAAAGCATTACTAGGTCATCAACCCCTCTTCTTACTGTACTTGAGAGTTCTAAATAAGGTTGGTGACACCTACTTGTGTTACTGGAATGGGCTGACTTCACTAACGTAAATGTCCCTGAAATTTGGAAATTCTTACTCAAAGACAAAAGTTCATCTGTAGCTCCTCCTCTGTTGTCTGCTCTGGTAGTGTTTGGTAGGGCAGCTTTTCAAATTGTAGCATAGAGGAGTTGCTTCTCCCTCCACAAAGCATCGCTTTCACTATGTTTGGTGTATTGCTACAAAGGATCTGAGTGGGTACTTTTAAAAAAAATACCTTTCCTTTAGCAGTGTTTTAAACATTTAATTAAAAGACATGGAAGAGACACAGCAAAACAAAACAGACCCCTGAAATTTCAGCAGCGTCAGGAACAGTTTCATGTTCTGAGTGGTCTTTAAGTTGGGGATAAAAAAGGGCAAGGACCAGAAGATAAGTGGTGACTGAGGCTACTACTTTGTTTTAGCTTCTGTTTCCCGAAGCTGAGCAGCAGTCTTGCCCAGATACCTGTGGTGAAAATTCTCGTAAGGCAGTTTTCAGTAAAACTCTGCGGACATTTTTTTGGTCTTAATAAACAGAGTAGTGCACATACTGTATTGGTGTGTAACATAAGGCAACTTTTTTCAGTCTTTAAAGTCTTTAAGGAAGTTAAAGCCTGCATCTTTCTAGCCTTTTACATCGCTTGGTTACAAAGTACTTCCCAGTCTGAGGATGACAGAGAAGTCTAAAGAGTGATGGACCAACAAAAAACCGACAGCTGTTAAGGCTGCCTTCGTTCTGGAGAGAAGCATCTTCTAACACAAAGGAAAAGTTATGGACATCTCCAAAAGCTTTCCTTCTTAACAGAGCGAGGGATGTAAAGAGGTGTCCGGCCAGTTGTTCATTTCTCAAAATCCCATGTAATTGTATTTCTTCTGCTGACTGGTGCGTTCAGTCTTCTTGGAAATACATACATCAGCCAGAGCTGAGCTGTTAGCTGTTGGTTTTTAGAGGGTCCAAGACTAATCTGTTTCTGCAGGATGTTTTCTGACCATGCTTCCTCTTCGGATAAGGAATTCAAAGGATTGGTGAGCACCCCGTAGATGTGGTCAGTGTCCTGCACGAGGGTACAGGTATCTGAAAACTCATCAAAGAACATGCATGGTTTTAACCCTCCCGAGGAGTCTTTCTCAGTCTGTAGAGTTTTTTAAGCCTACTCAAAATATCCTTTTCCATCGCTTTTTCAAACAAACCCCGACCAACTGATGGAGTACATGAGGTGTATAAATGAGGGTAAAATAAACAGCAGTGAGCAGAGACACCGTAACACTAATTGACCTTGTGCAGCATTTATACTCAATCAGTATCATTCAGTAGAAAGTCACAGGGTAGCCATGAAATTGTTGTGCTAATGCGTAACCACTGCTGATTAATGTCTTCTGCTTGCTCACCAATTAATTTTATGGAGATTTTTAACTCTGGTGGGGATAGAACAGCTTCAAATGATGATATGCTTGTCTGCAAGGAGCAAAGAAAATCTGTAAGAAGTTCCTTGTAAGAGTATCCTTTTGTTCAGTTTAAAGGAATAATCTCGTAATATTTCTTATCAGGGGTATTATTGAAAATGGGATGTGCTTCATCTCCATCTGACAAGCTGAGCACCACTGTGGTGGTTGGCTGTGGGTCAAGCTGACAATGATGTGGACTGGAACTTTACCTTCTAAGGTTACTGTGAGCAGTCCTCACTCACAGGGAATACTCCCTGCAAAAGGAGGTAGGACCTACCTATGAGTTACAAACATGCAGGGATGAAAAAACAGTTTCTCAAGGCTGCTTCCACACATCCTTCGGTTTTCTTAGAGGCCAAGAGAGTATGGGGCAGGAGGCTGCTTCCCCTGACTGCTAGGTCTGTAGAAGGGTTTATACAGCTTTGTTGGAAAATCTGTGAAAATGGCCAGTGGAACACTACAGTGCTGCTTAACTTCATTCTCTCTGGAATGCAAGCATTTGGTTTTTTCTATAAACCCTTTATAAAGTGCCAGTTGTCTTTCCCAACTCTGCCATTCAAATCTAGCAAGGTTAGTCTACATTTTTGGATTTTTAGCCTCATCTGTCTGCTGTTCATTGCCAAAGGTAAGCTGAAGCTTCTTGCAGTCTCTTATAAATGTTGCCGAAAGTGGCATACATAAGCTCAAGTGATGGATTTTGGAGAAAGTTTGTTGTATCCAGTGCATGCTCTCCTCAGCTTTTCTCTGCACCCATCTACATTGCAGCCTTGTCCACAGTCAGTCATCTGGGCTTTTCTTTTCACCAACTTAAATGTTGTTGTTCCAATGAGCTGCACGCTTTTAAGGTTGGCATAAATAATTTTTTTACCATTTGCTAAGCAGAGACAGTCTTGGCCTTGTGCAAATAAAAGACACGGTGTGCTTAAGGCGTTTACCAGATGTATCTGAGAGTCAAATCTGCCTGGGTTAGCCATTGCAGTGTCATTGTCAGAGCAAATTCAGAGTTAATTCCCACCTTAATTCTTGGTTACACTGGGTGTATGTAGTGTTGACTTGGGGCTTCTCTTGAGACATCTTGGTTTAAGGGCGCTGGACTGTCAAACTCTGCTTTGACATCCAGAATGCCCAGGTGGCTTTGAAATCCCAGCTGCAGTCAGTGACAGGGCAGAGACTGGCCCTCTCCTGCCCACACATAAAAGGTAGAAAGGAGATGGTCTTAGGGGTTGTCCCTAGAGCCTTTATAGAAAAGATCTATTTTAAGCAGCAAAAATAATTAAGAGCAGGACATTGTTTAGTGTGGGAGGCAGAAAGGAGCATCTGGAGCTGTGTGGAAAAAAGATGGAGATCCCAGCCTGGGTGGTAAGGGAGTTTTGGAAAGAAATATGAAGCAAAAATAGCTTTTATTCCTCCTTATTTATTCATTATGAAATTGCTCATGAATACTGAGCTCTTGGTCCAGAACTTAATGTACATGTTGTGGTTTCACTGGCAAAATGTGTTTCTGCATCTTCTGTGGTCCGTGCAATGTGCAGGAGTGAATGTGAAATACTTCTGTCCTGTGATGAAGTAGCATTTCGTGCCAGCTTTGACCCAAATGTAAATACCACAGCGGACACAAAGAATGAGAATCAGGTCTGGATATTGCACAGTCTGAAAGTGTCCCATAAAGGGAAGGACAGAGAGCAACAAAGCTGTGGGAAAGGACCAGAGCCAACAAGCAGTACTGCAGGACAAGGGCATCTTTTTTTTTTAATGCCAGGCTTGCAAACGCAAAGTGCTTATATGTTCAGAAACATACTGAAGTTTATAAATATCACTACTTGTCAGCAGTATAGCTGAGCGGTACCTTAGGGTAATCTTGTGCCTTGGGCTTGGGCCAGTTTTGTGGAACGACTTCTGACACCAAAATTATGTTGCTTAGGTGCTCAAATAGTATTTAAGTTGAGGAGTACCATCTGTTTCCATACGCTTTCGTATCCAGTGGTCCTTGGTGGCAGATGCAGCTCTGGCCCCAAAACTGAAGGGGATGGAGAACATCGCATGTTCTCCAATGTCTGCCTGCCCCTACGTGTGAAGGTGGTTGAGGAGGAATAGAGGACTTCTAACTCCTCCTTATAAAACTGTGCCTGATGATGATGTTTATGACTCGCCTTCAATAGGCTGTCTCATATCCTTGATCTAGTGTCCTTGATCAGGCATCAGGTTGATGTAAATCAAGCTGCCCACACGCACCTTGAGCTGTAGAGAGCATAAAATCTGAGTCATTCTGATACAAATTCAAAACTTTCTGACATCAGAAACAAAGAAAACAAAACTCAAGTACTTTGGCATTCAGCTATTTAGAAGTTGCTTTAAAATACACCCTCCCCCCAACATTTCCTAAATTAAGTTCCAATTTATTTCCAAAACACTAATTAATTTTAGTGGCACAAAGTGACTGTGATTTTTAAATGTATTCCATCAGTGTGCAGCTGTAATTCCAACAAACACCATTCAACTTACATTGCATTTTGTCGGGTCCTAATGAATGTTGCAAATATAAAATGTATCTAAATTTCATAGTCCTGCAAGCTGTCATTATACAGGATTGTGGAAGTTGGTTGCACATATTAGTCAGGAAAGTAACTTTTTTTTTTTTTTTTTTTTTGAGTGGTGGCATTGTTCAAAACTGGGGGCTGGGAAGCTACAGAGTAATATAGACTATATGGCAAATATTTGGCATTTTAACATTTATTTCCATCACATAGGTGTGAGGGATGTATTTTGTCACGTGAATGGTTGAGATTTAATATTGTTAGTGCATTTAGCCTCCACCTTACAGCAAGGCTTTGTATAGCCTAGTTCAGTTTCAGAATAACTTTTTGTGTTTGCTCATTTGATGACCTGGTATGCTGGTGGACTTAGCTACACAGCTAATCAGTGGTGAATCAGGAGATCCAAAAAGGACCACTTGAAACAGCGTGTGGAATAAATTAGTACTGATTAAGACAGTTCTGAAATGCACTCATGTCACAATTTCTTCCCTGAAACATGATCATCGAAACAAGATTTCCCCTTGAAATGAAGCAGCATTCATGTGGTCTTCGTTTGAATGCACTCACTAAGTAGAAGATAATACATGGCACAGTATACGCAACTGTCCGGTATCTTAGAGAGTGTCTGAAAGACAGAAGCTCTGCAGAAGAATTGTTTCATGTAGTTTAAAGAGGTGGATACCGACAGCTATTAAGGTAGAATTGGGTAATGATAGTGATATTCTAGCTTTCAGGAAAACGTCATACAAGAAAGAGAACAGTGGAATAATTTTCAAATTAAGCATCAAAGATTATTGCCTGCAAAAGTTGCTCTTGGGTATTAGTGATGGTCAGGCATGTGCGAACTACACAATGATTTCATAGTGTCATAAAAATCTCTTTCTCTTCCATTTTTGCCTTGTAAGATTAACTGTTGTTTTTCCATCTCCAATTCCTACCTTGCTTGAAAATTTTCTGGGTTTTTTTCATGTTTATCATTCCTCTAAGGAATCACTGGCTTTGAAAGCAAAAAATCTTGATATGTAGTTGTCTCCTTGGAGAGAAAGCAGCTAAACATCTTTTGACAACCCAAGACATTGCAATCTGAACCCTCAGCTTCAAGTCTCATTGTTCGGAAAAAACACACAACGCAATATAGGTAGCAGATGACAAATAAAACAGTTATTCTGCATGCGTAAAAGATCTTTATCTATGAATTCTTTCTCTTTTGATGTAGTGAGCGTTGCAAGGTAAGAGATGGAAAACAGTGTGATCTAGTGTCATAAGAAGCAAAATATGTGATACATCTGAGTATTCTCTCATCTTTTGCATCCTACAAGCTTGTATCTGAAGACTGAAAATAATTTGCACTGGAAAAATCACTGGAAACTTTTCATTTCGTTTTACTGCTGTGATCTGGATCTGCTATAAACTGAAGCTGTTCAAAGCTATCAGAACACGCATTTGACAAAAATCAATGGCGTGCTCTGGCCCCCCAGTTTGGAACAAGAGCAAAATTTGAGGAGTTTAAAAATAATTGTAGTACAGCTTGTTCTAAAACATCGGCGCTTGTCTCTTTCTTCTCATTTAACAGAGTGCAGAACAGATCAGTGCGTTGTGCCGAAACTTCCAAGAAGTCCAGGCAAGTGGTATGGAAGGACAGAAGGACAACCAGGATCCACCTCCACGGCCACTGGCTCGCCACCTTTCTGACGCAGACAGATTAAGGAAAGTCATCCAAGAACTTATGGACACTGAGAAATCTTATGTCAAGGTACAAAAAAAAAATAATCTGGCTAGCTACAGCCTTGGTTTTGAGGCTGACCATGATTTGTGGATGGTCTTAACATATTTCATGCTTACCTTTATATAACCAGCCCTCTCCAAGGGCCATAACCTACCAAGTCCGCCTATCTATTTGTTCCTGTTGTTTTCAACAGGCTTGCTCCTGGAATAGAGGCTGGAGGATTTATCCAGTACCTTTTGTTCTAGTCAGTTTGTATTTATGTTGGAGAGTGGTGATCTGTGGGGAGTAGATACCTGCAGTATGTTAACACAGGGGTTTTCCAGAGGATGTTTCCATAGTTTTCAAGATGAAAATAAATCTGGTAGAAGAAAATAATAGATGTCCTACAAATTAGAAAAAAAGTTTAATTGTGGAAAATTGCGTGTAATTATTTTTGAATCAGCAAAGCTCAAAGGCGTAGCTCCAGGTGGTTGTAGCATCACCCATATGTTATTTCTCCTCTGTCTGATAAGTCCATAATTTGTTAGATGCATGTCTCTTCTTTTTATAAACCCCAAATTCATGTGACTGGGTGCCAAAAGAAACATGAAAACATTGATTTCATTCATCAAGGAGGAATCATCTACTTTACTGGATCTCAGAACACATACTTACAGATATTGGTACTTGCTGCAATAATGTATATGGAAAAGAAGAGAAAACGCTTTCAGGCTGTTGGTGTTATTACATCCACCAACACAGTAATACAGCCAAATGCTGTAAAGTTTGAGGAAGCTTTACAGAATACGAACCCCCGTGCATGTTTCTTGTAGAGGAATCACTGGAACAAAGGCATGAGCATGGAGGTCACTGAATTGTGACTTGGCAAAGTCAGGACACTGACTTGGCAAAATCCTGGCAGGTTGCACATACTTGCTATGGCATTCTCAGGGAGATGCTCATTATTCCTTCTCCATAAGAATTTCTGCCATTTCTCTTCTCAGGGTCGGAGAGCCCTGCAGTGGGCCCCAGCCCTGCCATCATGCTTTGGTGTGGGATAGTGAGTCTTCAAAAGTGGAACCAATTCTTTGAGGAAGTGACTGAAAAAGCCCCTAATCACGTCCCCCCAACTACATAACTGAACACGTTAATACCTAATAGGATTTTAAAATATTACGTGTCCTTCTGGATATTACGACCGATGTTTAAATGAGTGGCTATTTATATGGTTTATCTAACATGCACGATTAAATCATTTGATGCTGTTCATATACATGGACTCTTTAGAAAGCCATCATCTGTAACATTTTCTCCTCATGCTATATTAAAATATAATTTCTTACAATCAAGCTCTACAGCCCTAAAGATGAAACAAAAACATTACACCGAAATCAATTTGCATCCAATTTAGCTATCACTTCAGTGCTAACAACACGCAGGTGATTTTTTTCCAGAAAAGGAATTATATCTCTAGTTCATTCCTGAAAATTACCCCTATCCTGCAGTTGTCACATAAAGAACAATTTCAAGCTGTTACATAAAAAGTGAATGAGTTCTGTTTCTTGCAGGACTTGAGCTGCCTCTTCGAGCTATACTTGGAGCCCCTTCAAAATGAAACCTTCCTTACCCAGGATGAGGTGAGGGAATAACTGAAAGATGTGCTTTTTATTCTTTGTGAGTTGAGACCTTGGCATTTGGGTCTTTCATTGCTGAGAGCACGACAGAAAAACCAAACAGCGAACATAACAATAGGAATTACACCAGTCAGTGCCTTCCTGCCTGGTGCGTGCGTCACTTCTTTTTTTAAATGGTAATTGTTCTTCTGACTTAACTCCCAAGAAATCTTTGCTTTTTCGTAAGGTTTTTTTTTTTTTTTTTAAAACCCGTTTGAAAAGTATCAACAAAAATGTTATTGCCTTTTGCAACCCTCTTCATGTGTCACATCACCTTAGTGGACTTTTCACAAGACCACCGTTAGCTGCATGGAGCGCTGTACTTCATAGCCTGATGTTTTCCACAGATGGAGTCCTTGTTCGGCAGTCTGCCAGAAATGCTGGATTTCCAGAAGGTGTTTTTGGAGACCCTTGAAGATGGAATAACTTCTTCCTCAGATTTTAATACACTGGAAACGCCATCTCAGTTCCGGGTAAATATTTCATCATTTAATACTTGGTAGTGTGCCTGCAAATGTTTGTGAAAATCTGGCTTTAAGAACTCTAAGTTTCATATGGTTGCTTTTATGTTTGAAGCTTTACTTTGGATTACAGACATCTATTCAGCAGTGAAAGATAAGTGCTACTTTTCATGGTTTTATCTTCCTCTTTCCCACGGCAGAAGATGCAACGTAGGAGATGCAGAGTAGACCTTGAGTATGCCACAAACTAACAAAGCTTATGATGCTTTGTAGAAAGGTTATTGTCACTGGGCTGAATTCTGCCCTGCCATGTGGTCCTCCCCGCTGTGCCCAGTTCACCCGCTACAGACTGGGAGCTTTTCCTGTTAAACGCTGCGTGAGTTGCTCGTGTTGTGAGGTCCCAGAAGGGGGCCTGCGAAGCGTGAATGGCTGCAGACTGTGCCCTTGCTGTGCTGTCTGGCTCACGGTGGCACCACACAGGACCTGCCCTAACTGTAAGAAGTAGGTTCCCCAGAGATGGAGTCACTGTCACAGGACTGGATGAAACTGCTGGCAGGTCTCCTGGACGCTTGCTGCCTTTTGTGGAGCAAACATTGATTAAAAAGAGGGGAGAGGGCTGCTCTCCTCCTCTCCCTCCCCCTCCTCCTCCCTCACTACTCCTTTTTCTTATCGTTGCTTTGGAAAGCATTTTTCTAAAAACATCTCCCTCGTGATTCAGTCCCTCCCACATCTTCCCAACCCTCCCCTTCATCCAAGTGCATCAGAGGTGCCCTGTAATTACCACCTGCCTGAAAGAAGGAAAACAGTTGGAAAGCAATCCTCTGTGTTTGTTTTACACTGTCCCTTCGGGCTTTGGCACTTTGGTGCCTTGCTTCCTATTGCTCCTGTTTTTTCCCAGCACAAGATACCCTGTTACATGTCTGTTGATTTTTGTTCCTGCACTGCTTGAAAGATACAGTAAGAGAGAGTGTCTGCAGTGGCCTTACCTGCTGAGGGAGAATGGAGAAAATTGCAGGCTTTGCCTAAATAGGCTGAACTCTATGCCCAGAAAAATAGAGCAACATTCTGGAGTTACTACCAATAGTATATTCATGATTTTTTCATATATATAAAAATATATATATATATGAAAATAAATATAGGATACATGTAGTAATAAGATAGCAAATGATCACAGCATTAAGCCTCTGCGTTATGTCCCTGAACATTTATTTATGATTCTAGTAATGGATTAATCTTTTGCTTGTGTTGATTTCAGAAACTGCTGTTTTCCCTTGGAGGTTCCTTCCTGTATTACGCTGACCACTTTAAACTGTACAGCGGCTTCTGCGCAAACCACATCAAAGTTCAGAAAGTTCTCGAGAGAGGTAATTTATTGTCTTCATTACCGTAATTCATTTGCATGACTTTAAACTGCAGTGAACTGCCGTAACAAGTATCATCGACTTGCAGAGAAAGCAAGGGCTAATCGGGTATCTTTCAATAGGAGTAGCTGAGATCTGCGTTTCTGCTGAAGTATGGTATAGAACTGAAGGGAAAAGATTCCTTCTGTAACATCCAGGCAGTAGCCTGAGTAGCTACAGAAACATCTTTCAAAAGTTTGAGCCATCTGCAGATCCAGGTCATGCTCCAAAAAGAAGCAACAAATGGCAGAATAACTTAGGAATTACTTCTTCTGCCATCACTTTATTAATTTGACGCAGAAGCAGCCTGCAGAGCAGTGGGCAAATTACATGGCGGAATAATGTCGCCTTGATCTAATTGCTCTCTTAGCCCTTACGTATGTTATTTAATGCAGGAAATTATTATGAAATGAATAGTGTAAACTACTTTGTTTGAAGTATTAAAAAGAGTGAGGCTTTTGGTGCTGGGTACAAGTTGCCGTTTTGTGCTTTCAAATTATTGTAGCTTCTATGACTTCCGCGTTCAACTGACCAACTCTTTTATTTACATCTAGCCAAAACAGATAGTGCCTTTAAGGCCTTTCTGGACGCTCGAAATCCCACAAAGCAACACTCTTCTACACTGGAGTCGTATCTCATAAAGCCTGTTCAGAGAGTGCTAAAGTATCCTCTGCTTTTAAAAGAGCTGGTGTCTCTGACGGATAACGAGAGTGAGGAGCACTATCACTTGACAGGTAACTGCTTCCTTTCTTCTACGTGAATGAATATGAGTCAAGTTTTATTTCCAGTCCTTTCTGAAGATGCAGGTAGCCATTCTGGTAGGTGTCACAGAATTCATCAAAATCTAAAGAGAATTTCCCCTCTCTCCTTAAAAATATTAAGTAGCTTTTTTGTGCTTTTTGATACGGCCAAGTCCCTTTGAGGAGTAGATGCAGCCGGTATTTGCCATGACAGATGAGGTCTTTCTCCTCAATTTTTACACAAGGGCATGCCAGGTCATAGTCTTCCCCACTCCCCCCACCCCCCCCC
>VYZM01003922.1:287468-301607 GCA_013398915.1 Dromas ardeola
CCCCCCCCCAACTTGGGAAACACTGACCAAAGCTCCACCTTGTGGTTATTACTCAGTTCTTGAAATGCGTCAAAGTTTAACAATGCCACAGAAGGAAATTTTAGTTGTTTGAGGTTTGGCTGTCACTCTGGCTTGAATAGAAGAGATCCCTGTCAAAGCTTTGCAGTCTTCCCACGTAGGAAGACTTGTCTGTCTAATAGATATTAGAGTTGATTGCTTTTCTCACATGCTTGAGACTTCGCCCTGGCAAATTCCAGCTCAGGTCTGTCAGCACCTAGTGGATGAAAGTCTAGAGATATATTTTATGGATTGACTGTCATTTTAACAAAATAGATTCGGGCAAAATACACTGTCAGCAAAAAGTCATAAGGCTGTTACTGACTTCAGAGGGAGCTCCCTTGCCCTTACAGCCAAGCTGGGGGTGACTTACTTGCAGGTCAGGATGGATGCCAAGCTGCTAAAAGGCTGCGCCATTAAGAGCTGGCAGGACTGGAGAAACTAAGTGCCCTTCTCCAACTCCTTTCTGAACTAACACAAAAGTCTAATGAAACCTAGTGCCATTTTTGCTTGGAAAACAAAATGTAAACAAAACCTGGCCACCGGCATTGAATTTCATGGTTGCAATCCGTGAGGAACTTGTACAACCTAGCGCTGTATGTCTTTGTCTATTCTGTGGTAAGCCAAAGGCAATTTGTTTCTATTAAAGCTCATCAGATGACTTACCCTAGTATGGGTGTAGATTACTCTAGAAATCCTAGTGGCCCTGTATCTATACAAGATGTAAAACCTAACCTTCTTTACTGTCATGTTGATGGGAATATTCATATATTTGAGGGCTCATCACTGGAATGTTTATTGCAGCCTTTTCAGGCACTTAAGATACCAAATGAGCATTTTTCCCTTACTCTGATTAGGAGAAAGCACCAATATAAAGCTAGAATTCTGTTCACCAAACCTTGGGAACACTGCGGCATTTTGCCTGCCTCAAGTGAAATTCAATAAAAACCCTAATGTTTAGAAAATACAATGGAATTACATAGCTGTCTATGAAATTTTTAAACCTTATAGAAGCGCTGAAGGCAATGGAAAAAGTAGCAAGTCACATCAACGAGATGCAGAAGATCTATGAAGATTATGGCACTGTATTTGACCAACTGGTTGCAGATCAGAGTGGAACAGAGAAGGAGGTAAGAGAAGGAACATGTTTTATTCACTCCTGAAGCATTATCCCACGTGCCACTGGGTGTTTTATCTCTTCCTGAGGTAATTTTGGGAACTTTTTGGTGCTGGGCTTCCTCCATTCTATTTTAATATTTTGACTTTCATTTCATATCTGCCTGTCAAGTTTCTTTTTGTCAGTAGGGTATGGTAAAATTTTCAGGCAGCTGCCAGAGCCGCCTTCTGGACTGACAGGGATTGCAAGCAGGAGTAGACATAATTCTCAGTAGGAAAAATCCTTCTCTTCTCAAATGTTGCAGAGATTATCCACGCCCCAAGGCGTTCAGATTTTATGCTATAGAGTTCTTAAGTTCTTAAGATATTTTTTCACCCGTATAAATGAAAATGGCAATTTGAGGGATTTCACATTAAGGTCTGTTATTCTCATTCTCTACACTTCCAGTGCTGAGGCATCCACGGGTATTTGTCAGAGCAAAACCCATTAGTTAAACAGACTGTGCGCACGCGTCTCCCAGAACTGGGGCAGCAAGGTCTCAACTTAGCTATTTACATCAAACGATTACTAAGCAGATCAAATCCGTAAAGGTGAAGATCAGAAATGAGAAATGCCAGCTCAGTTGTTTTATTTCCTCCCAGTAAAAGCCAAGTCGCCCCTGTTGGCTACCTGGTTTCCCAGCATTTATGGCGAAACAAAACTTGACAGCCTGGGAGTTTCTTCACACTGTTACATTATGTCCCACAGAAGAAAGCAGCCTCAGAGTACAAGACCTCCATTAATTCTGCCATTGGCATTGACATTAATACTAATTACTGTATAGAAATTAAAGATACTTGCAGCTAATAAATCAGCCAGTTCACAACTGGCTATATGTACGTGACAGATCATCAGATCAACTTAATATTCTTCCAAGTTATTAATAGTAAGAACGTCTATCCAGCTTCCGTAACTTAGGGTCTATTACTTTTTATAGTTGTCACCTATTTTAAAAAGGGGATTACTCACATTTTTCCTGCCACAGTGCAGATCTCTCTTGCCTTTCTCTCTGTACATACGGTAAATACAGAAAACGTAGATCCTTAAAGTTGTTGATGTGTACTCATTAACATTTTACTCACATGTCAATCACAGGACTGATGTATATGTTTATACTATTTATTTATATTATCTACTGTTATAATTTAATACAGGTGACAGAGCTTTCAATGGGAGAACTTCTGATGCACTCTACAGTTTCCTGGCTGAATCCTTTCCCATCACTGGGCAAAGTAAGAAAAGACCTTGAGCTTACGGTGTTTGGTAAGTATCTTAATGACTCTCTGCTCTTTCAAATCTAAAGATTACCACATTAAATCTTCTCACAAGGTGAAAGCCACCGTCTCCTTTCCATGTAGCCATATCTAGGGTAGACTTACATCTGAAAAAATACATAGTTATATTTCATAATATGAGAAGTGGAAAGTTTCCATTTGTTTGTTTGCTGTTTGCTCTGTGAGCCAAGCTCATCTGCTCTCCTGCCGATACCTGAACTGTGGAAATTAGTGATTTTCAAGAGACAATACTCCCCTTAGAACAATGCGCTAAAGCAAGCTTTCAAAGGAGGCTGGTAGGAAAATGGTGATTTATTCTGTTCTTGGGAATTGAGGCTAACTTCTGCTTTACAGCTACTGCACTGAAATCCCCATGCAGATTATTTTAATATGATAAATGAATGTAGAAATGGGAGCATACAACCAAGAGTTTTATTTAATAGTATATATATGATTAAGCATTTGATAATTATCTAAGCAATTTAATCTTCCAGTGAAACACCTCAGGCACTTGTCCATTTCTTTAAAAAAATATTTCTTTAAAATGTCATTGTGTAAACACCTACAGAACAACTCAGGTTGATGAGAGACAAGTTTCTCTTTCTCAGGGCTGTCACACAGTCCTTCCCCAGGAAGCATGGCAGGTTAGGGGAGGGGATGCTTCTAATAGAAGAACAAACAGGAGCTACCTCCCAGGTTCCTCGGATGAGCTTCACAGTGATCCACGTATGCCAGACACTTCCCAGCAGGACACGTATGAATGAACGGCAGACTACTTGTCTGCCAATTGGGAAACCAAGTTTTATTCTCACTTCAAACCCTATGTGGGCAGCTTAGAAAATGCACCTAATATGGGGAACTGAGGGAAACTGCTAAGCTCTGGGATGAATGCTGTGCTCGCTGTGGCTGCATCCTGCCATCATCTAGGGATGAGACTCAACTGCGTATCGTTGCCCCTCTCTCCCCTTCCACTGGAAGGAAACATGGATGCATAAGCAAGGATAGAGCTATGCTGCTCTTGGATTTGATCTGGGATCCAGGACTGTGCTGCAGAGCCATCCCTTTGTTCAGCTGCAGCTTCAATGCCCCCATGTTTCTGTTCCTCCTTACAGATGAGAGAGAACAGGTCCCTGCCTCCCTGGAAGCTGAAAGATTAGATAGCGTTAGTGAGCCACTCCAGTCGGATGTTGTGGAAGCCAGGGAATTCCTGCAAATGGAAAAGCAGGAACTGAGGTGTTTGAGTTTCCAACTAAGCAAATGCTGACTGCAGGAAGAACAGAATTCGTGTCCTTTTTCACAGCCCTCTCTTGCTATAGGCCCTTCACTCCACTTGAAAATGTCCACCGATTACAAAAAGAAAATCAGAACCTTTACATCTAACCTACATCTGCTGTATTTGTTTCTGTGAAGACTGTTTCACATACCAGGAGAGAGGCTGCTGGTAGTTTTAGAATAAAGGTGCAGAATGGCTTCATCCTAAATGGTCAGGACAAAATCTGAGGAAAGACTACTGCCATTGTATGAACAAGTGTATCATGAAACACCCACCTGTCATCTTAATACAGGGCAGGTGCTTTTCAGACTGTTTGCTTATCTCATCCTTCACATTCCTGTGACTACAATCATCAGCTTCTCCAAGATATTTTCATTGAATATTACACCTGTAATTAACAGCTTTCCTTTTTCTCTTTCTTTTTTAGTTTTTAAGAGGGCTGTAATACTGGTGTATAAGGAGAATTACAAACTGAAAAAGAAAATGGTAAGTCTGGCGTCAGCGGAGGCGGTGGGTGTTTACGCGCAGGATCCTGCTGCAGTGTGAGATAGACCACAATGTTGTTGACAGGGGAGTGACTGTGGTGAAACGCCACCTTCCCTCTCTAGGCTGGAATTCTAGCTATCAATCACAGCTAAAACAAGTGCTCAGCATCTGTGTAGCAATAAATACTTTTTGTTATTTAGTAAGCAGCAGCATCTTCTCTGTGTGAGCCCCGTGTTAGTTCTGTCAGGTGGAATATGAAACATTGCCATGAAGAAATCATTAATTCTTACAGATGGCGTTTACCATGGCCTACCTTAACGTAGCGTGTAGGTTAAAGACCTCTGTTTATAGACCCTTGATCACCCTGGAAGGAAAGGAGAAGGAGCATTATTAACATAACCTCCTCTGGCCCCATTTACAAAACCGGAATGCTGAAGTCAAGTAGCACGTTGTATATCCTGAGTACCACTGGAGAAGTACCACACCATGCTTATCATAACAGATGGAGGGGCTCTAAAAGTGGCAGCAGCAGCTATATGATTAATGTATTCTGCTAATCAACAGTCTGCAGGTTCCTTCACGGGACACTTGTTCCCTAGTAGTACTTATATGCAAAGTATTATTTTTATCCATTAAAAACAAGTGCTCTTAAAAGCTGAAGCAATTACAAATTCCAAAGGTTGCGTCTATCACCATTTTAACTACATTTGCAAGCACATATCAGGGTACTGAAGGAAAATGTCTAATGAATTTAGTTTTTCTTCAGAGGCAGGTCTTTTACAAGTAACACAAAAAAACCCCACTTTTTTACTTTTACTTCTTAGAAATATCCTTGTTGTTTTTCTTTTTGCAGCCTACTAATGTTCGTGCGGCACATAATTACGGTGACTTGGATCCATTTAAATTTCGTTGGCTGATTCCTTTATCTGCTCTTCAAGTTCGACTGGGGAACACAGCAGGTAATTCCCTTGCACTGAATACTTTAGGATTGAACGCTTTTCTGGGATTAAGTAATACCGCTTCTTCCATATGTATTTCTGCAGCCTCTGGAAACAGGCAGATGTAGACAAAATAGTATCTGCTGTTGTCTCTGTAGTGAGGGGGTACAGGCGTGATGCATTAACAGACTTTCTTCATTTGGCATGTTGGCTTCTTCCACGAGTTCAGGAAGGTCCAACATGATGTGAAGGAATGACAGAATGGCAGTCGCCAATGAAAAGACACCATGAACAGGAAGGTGATTTACCATGGTTGACATCCTCGTGACGCCCTTACGCTGTGTGTGTGCTGACCCTTGGGTTTTTCCAAATGTAGGAAAGTTGACTGTGTAATTTGTGGTTGTAGGCTGTGTTTTTATGTTCCTTTGGAGTTGATTTTTATGATCCTATCCAGTTCTATATCTTCTGTAAAGTGTCACTAGGTGTTTAGTGCTTTGTGCACTTGGGAGAAGGGCTTCTAAGGCTGGAAAGCAGCAGGAAGCATTAAAGAATGGGGGAAAGCCACTCTCCAAGAGAGAAGGTGAAGTTACTAAAGGCAGCACTAGCTGGGCTGCTGCAACAGGACAGTTCAGGGGACTTTCCTTTGGGTTCCAACTTGGGTGAGATCTTCTGTGGATCCACCCATGCCTACGTTAACACTGCCTTCAGAAGGTGAGCTCTACGCTGGTCTTTCTAATGCTGAAGGTTTTGTGAAGTATATACAAAAATAACGTTTCCTTCCATGCACAGGAACAGAGAACAGCTGTGTCTGGGAACTGATTCACACCAAGTCAGAACTAGAAGGCAGGCCAGAAACAATTTTTCAATTGTGCAGCAGGTAAGCTTTACATGGAGGTTGTTATTTGACAAAGCACATTAATGGAATTAAAATAAAATATTTTCCCCCACATGACCTTTGCATCAGCACTTGTAATGCAGCTCTCACTCTTTGAATCCAGGCACTAAGCCAGTGTAACTGCATAAAGCATAACCATTTGAAATGGGAGTGAATTTGGCGCAGAGATCCAACGTCAGCAATCTGCACAGACGTTATGATCATAAATTCCAGTATGATAGGGGCAATGTAACTGATTTTATCAGACTCTCAGTTGGTTAGCAGAAATTACCTTCCAATAAAGACCACTTAAGGGGTGATCCCTTGGTACAGAAGTTACCTTTCAGGCTGTTTTTCTAAGGGGAAGTAACCAAGATCGCAAAATACAAAATGTGCAAAATGGCTAACACAAAGGTGTTAGCTGCAAAACATACTACTAACACAAGCTACTAAAAAACCCCACTGCATTAAAGCATGACAGCAGAAAGAAGGCCGATTTTATCCCAGTAATGTCCTACTTCAGAGAGGAAAATTAGGTTATCTGTTTTCTTAAACTTGCAGTGACTGTGAGAACAAGACTAACATTGTGAAGGTGATCCGTTCTATTTTGCGGGAGAATTTCAGACGTCACATAAAATGTGAGCTACCGCTGGAGAAAACGTATAAGGATCGCCTTGTCCCACTCAAGAACCGTGTACCTGCAACAGCCAAACTGGGTAAGAAACACATTCTCAAAGTTGAAAAATGGAGTCTGGACTCCAGAGCTGGCAGAAAGTTCGCAATTATCACCACGACTGTAGGGTGTCGTGTGCCAGACCCATAAATCCCATTTGTTTTTCAGGCTGGGGAGGTGGTAGAGTTTCTCCGTAACTCAGGGCATGACAAGGGCTAGACCAGATAAGCAAGCATGCCACCCCCCCACACTGTGATGTGTCATTAGCTCTCTTAAGGGGGAAGATTTAATAAGGCCCAAATTAATTTTGCTGGGAAGAAATGGACTCCCTTTGGCACGCAGTATTAGTGTTCTCTCCTCTGTGTTCACTTTAGTAACTCAGCCCTAGTAATATTTAAAACTAAAACAACTGGCAAAAGGCAGAGGTCTTGCTTCTTGAACGCACTGAATTTGCATCCCAGCAGATACCCTAATTAAGTACAGGCTTCAGACATTTTAGTTAAATGAGTAGCTATGAGTATTTAAAGTTCTCCAACAGTTCAGTTGTCTGTAAAATCCCCTTAACATCACAGGAACTGGGACAGTTCAACACCCGCCTACAACCTGGCCCTCCAGTGCTTGAGGTGCCTGAATCAATCTTGCTTTCCTGCGGATGTGTGTAAATCATTACTACAATTTTTGGAGGATTTTGTATATATTTCACATGAAGGCAAGCATTTAGCCCTGGGGTAGGTGGAATGAAAACTTGTGACACAGGATCTCGCTGTCAGTATGGGAATGCTGACATATCTGACCCGGGACGATTATCAAATGAGACTATGGGCACTGTAATTGTAAGTGGGCTATTGAGACAGACAGTAAAAAATAAAACTGCCTTTTTCCACTGCACAGCTTCCACGAGGTCCTTGAAGGTACTGAAGAATCCATCCAGTAACGAATGGAACGGTGACCCAGGGAAAGGCACCTTCCAGGACTCCGATGAGTGCAGCCTGAGCAGCAGCACGCAGAGCAGCAGCTGCCACACCGCCGAGAGCATACAGGAACCCAAAAACTCATCTCCCGATAAACACATGCAGAGCTGCGCAGCCGACTTCTCTAACGTTCTTGTCAAAGAATCCGATATCCTCAGTGATGATGACGACGACGATGACTATCAGAGCCTAAAGAAGGGCAGCCCTACGAAAGACATTGAGATACAGTTCCAAAGGCTGAAGATTTCGGAGGAACCAAGTACTGACTCTGAACGGGATCAGGCTGCTGAAAATGAGGAAGGAGATGGTTTCGAGACAGGAGAGCATCCAAAACTGGTGCGTGGCCATTTCTGCCCAGTGAAGAGAAAAGTAAACAGCACAAAACGTAACAGAGGAACTTTAATGGCAATGCAAGAACGTCACCAGTCCCTCGACAGTCACTCTGATGCTGCAAACCTGGATCTGAACTCTATTTTAGAGAGAGAATTTAGCGTTCAGAGTTTAACATCTGTAGTTAATGAGGACTGTTTTTATGAAGCTGTGGAGAGGCATGGGAAATCCTAGCTTTCTAAGCACTTATATTTAAAATATTCATTTGAAGTCCACATAAAATTCAACAAACTTACTTTGCTTTAAAACTAGTAAATTCATGGAAGCTGCAGGAAAACTACTATCTGATTTTGTGCACTAATACATTTTTTCCACAAAAACAGCTGTAAAGGATTATTAAGTTATTTTAATTTATTGTGGCTCAAAAATAGATTAAGTTGGCCAAGGTCTGTAAATTAGTTCATCCCTTTCAAGCAGTTATTAAGACGATGTAGTGTTCTGGGGGAGGGGAAGGGAAGGATGGTCTCGTTAGTATTTTAAGTAATGTGGAAAAGGTGCTATAGTGGCTGAGGGGATTACAATGGAGAGTAGCATTGCAAAATGAATTTTTCAATACCTTGGGCATTTTATTTCTTTGTTTTTCATTTTTGCTTTATTTAAAGCAGAATTAAGTTATTTTAATGTGGTTTAGTGCACAATAGTGCAGAAATTTCATTTTTGTAAGTTTCAAGATGCTGTTTATACTTTATACATATGTGTAAATACAAAAACAAAGCTTGGCCTGTAATCTTTTATTTGACTGTATTTTTTATTTTCTCTACCAGCCTGTACAGTAAAAGACAAAAAAGTATTGTACTTAGCCATGTTTTCTACTTTTTATCACGCTGCTTTCCTCTAGTTGGAGCTTTAAATCCCAAATTCTTTGCTTTTGTATAAATGAGAAGAGTATAAGCAGACCTTGAGGCAATCTGCGCACTTTATCCTCCTTTAAGCCAGTCACTTGAGTATATTTATACAAGGGTTTTGGCTTTTGTTTTTTAAATTACTCAGCGAAGTAGGATGTTCCAGGATAAAAAGAGCACAAAAACCCAAACACCATCTTAGGTGCTGAAGTATGAAAAGTATTTTTTCTTGGATTTCAATAATGCACTTTCATTCATATAAAACTCAATTATTTCAGAAGTATCGCAACTTAATTACAAGTCTCATGACATACCTTGGTTTTGGTATGTGTTGTAGCCATTCCTCTTCAGTAAAAGGAACCTGTAGGCACCTTGTAACTGGACTGAACTTCTGTCTACAGCTGAACGGAATGAATAAATAAAATGGGAAAGGCCTCTCTCTCCACCACTTTCTCAAAAGTATTTATTCCGTACCTGCACAGATGTAGGACTACATAAGCCTCCTTTCACTTAATCAAACACCTCTAGATCAAGGAGTTAAGAAAAATAAAATAAAAAATCAGTCTGCTGCTGATTACAGCTGTTACAGCTGATCTTCCTCTTCAATCTGATTGTGCTGACTGGTACTTTTCTGTAAATTCCTCATCATCTTCTTTTGCCTTAGTTCTTCTCTGTAATTGTACACAAAAAGGCCCGGGTCGTCATCGCACATTTTCCTGTATGTATTGCACAGATTTCTGAAGTGTGACATGGAGAGCTGAAAAGGACGCAAAGTTGGATCGACATTTGCTGTCATCATCAGCTGTTCTGTTCTTTTCAAACGTCCACTTTCAGGAAACAAGGTCCTAAAAGGCGTGGGGAAAAGATAAACAAATTCAAACAATTCAGCCAGACAACTTAGTTTCCCTTAAGAGTAACAGGGTCCTCTTAGGAATTTACTTAATAGAGGTTTACTATTAAGTATGTCATTATTTAGCTTTAGCACTCTTAATGTAGCTCATTATCTAAGCAAATGGAAACATAAGGGCCCTTTTTCTGTAAACGCAAATTATAACAACATAGGAAAGCATATACATACATGGTACGTTAAACACATGCATGTATGTTCATGTTTGCTAACATTAAAAAGAGCTTTGGGTATGGATACAGTCACAGAGCCTTCTTAGAATTAGCCTCATATTTAGAGAGCAACAACAGATTACACTGTGCAAAACAAATCAGATCCAAAACATGACATTCTTTCAGGCTAAGCGTGGGTTTCATTCTAATGGGAAAGATATTGTTATCACTTGTCATTAATACTGTAATTCCAAGGCCAGGAAAAAAGCCAATAAGGAGGAAAGAAATATTCAATTATCATTCACTTTTTAATATTTAGAACTTGGAGAATGTGCCTAAAGTCCTAGATTTTGTTTTCAGCTCTGTCACTGTTCGTAGGTTCACTATGAACTTCAGTTCACGTACTCTGCGGCCAGATGCCTTAGCACCTCTCCCTCAAGTTCCCCAAATTTTAATGCATAGTATTAGTTCAAGTGATTGATAATGTCTCACAAAAATGCATAACACAAAGCGCAAACTATTGAAAGTACTAGCTGAGTAGCTCTTATTAGGAGTAGTTCTCAGGCAACAACAGGTCAGGAAGACAGAAAATTTGCATATGGTTCATTTGTGTGTCTGAATTTTCAAGTTATCTATCTGCCTCTGTCATATATCTCTATAAAACCTAAAAATGCTGTGCATCTAATACAGTAACAGCCTCCCAAGCCTCCAGATGTTGGCTGGACAAGCCAGTCCACAAGGCTTTCTATAAGTGAGTGATAGTTGGCTCTTGGTGGGCAGACGGAATACAAAGTTAAGGAAGGGTTTAAAATGCCAAGAGAAGGATGGAACTTCTGAGAACAACCTGGTTTAAACTATGTTCTACTGAAGGCCTCGGTCAAAAATGTCTCCATTAGTTCAGCACCTAGCTCAGCAAGGTTAAAATGGATCAATCCTGACTTTGCTATCCCTCCCTAAGTTATTCCTGTCTTTGCTTTGGTAGTTAAAAAGATGTATCTGAAGCCAAAAACGTTTAATCACTTTTTATATACAGACTAAGAACTATCTTATAAATGTCCATGAACAGCAACTCAAATTAAAGTATTTTTCTTCGTGAACTTAATAGTTTAATCTTCTATGCTACATCTCTCTCAGACCACAGGATTTACACACAAATGTAAACTGATTCTATTACCTTGTTTTTTATACAGTAAATGCAATAGACAGATACCTTGTAACAAACTTAATAAGCTTATTATATACCAAAAATTGCTATTTTTTCCAGGTCAGTTAAAGAACAAGAGGATTGTGTTTCTTAGCTGCACACTAGGGCTAAAGTATGATAAGCTGCTAGGGGGATAAGTGACGTTCAAAAGTTCAGATTCCACCTCCTTGCCTCAAAGAATGTAAAGCAGTCAGTTAATTGCAACTTGAGATTACACAATAGTTTCTCTTTTTTTTTTTTTAAAACTCTGGCAAAATTATTCTATATAACATAGATACTCTGATTGTGTGTACCTTCTGCTTACATTGTTAACTGAATGTCTCACAAAAATACAACTCTGAATCAAATACAAACCTGTCTAGAATTCGGATACCTCCTTTTCTAACCACCTCCAAATCTATACTCAAACCTTAACACAGGCAAAATTTTATGTCAAATGTCTGCATTCCAGACATCAATGCCATTCACTGCCTCAAGCAAAAAAACCCAGAACTAGAGGCAAAATTCTATGGTCACCTTTAAAATAGTGACACATAGGGCTTGTAGTTCAGCAAGGTGGCATCCACCCTACTTCTGGATTGCGTCAGGGCCAAAACCATGCCCAGCAATATTCAGCTAGCGTGCTGAATTTTACAAGCCTCTAGTTCTAACAGCAGCTCTGTCACACGAGCTACAATGCTGAGTCTTCCCCACACCAAGTCAGACACACACCTATGCTAGAGTTTTAACAGGATCCTTGGCAAAGAGACTGCAGGTTTCTCACATCAGGTTGAGAACCTAATAAATTCCCTCAGTAAGACACGGGGATTTTTAAAGAGTCAGTAAGAACTCCATAGAAGGGCAAGCACAGAAACAAGAACTGGACCTTCTGACATTATCCCCAAATAAGTAAAATTTCCCACAGCTGACACTCTCCCTCTTCACACTGCCATCTTTGGTTCTAAATTTTGAGACTCTCATTTTTTAAGTCAACCAACAAATGCTGTAGTTTTTCTGCTTGGTGTTGGGTTTTTTTTTGTTTCTGAGACAAACTATTAGAAAGATCACCAATTTATCCTAGTGATTTTAACAGCTTCAACTACCCTAATAAAAATGCAAAGTACTATATAATTACAGCGGAAAGAGATTCATCTCATTGTTTTGTCTCCAGAAACCATTCTGAAATTGAAAGATCTGATGAACTATGATGACAAATTTAAAAAGGGAGTAATAAAATCAATCAAATGCATAGCTACAAGACTTTCTCAACTGATTTAGTAGCTGACACATTTACAAATACAGTATCTGAGAATTTTTTCATTAAAGATCCTTACTCGATTCCACGGAAGCAGTATTTTCTTCTAAACTGAAAAACACTTTGAACCACTTTTTCTACCAGCTCAAACGGCTGCTGTATCTTTGGTTGCACCAACGGAGTGAAATGCACCACAGCCACATCCACCTATAAGGAAAAGATAGATAAATTTGAGTAGATATATTCCTCTAAGACACATTATTTCAAAGTTAACTGGTAGACATCAGGAAACAGGCAGAACACAGGAAGACATTATTGTGACAGGTAACATAGCTGTGCGGTGGCTAATGTCACAGTGTTTGAATATAAAGATTTGGCTTAACTTTCAAGGCCCTACAGAATTTTAGTCTGTCTTAGCTGACTACATATTTCCAATTAGTTCACATGCCATTCGTATTCAGTACTTTTTTCCCCATGGCACTTCCTCCATCTAGAGCAACTTCCATGTAATCTGTAAAGTAATTAGCACTTCTTTCTTCAGATCCTTCCACAAGACAATTCTGACATGATACACAAATTAGCCAATATTCAATATATAGGCTGAAGGGCAGCCGAAGAAAATTGGTATTATAATTAGAAATCAAACCCACTCCCTGTATGTTTTCTGTTGCTCTAGGGCTTTTCTAAAATGTAAGCCAAGGAATTACTTTTCAACATATTAAGATTTTAAAATTCTAGTCTACTTAAAGGAATGGTAGGTAGAAATAAATTTTCATTCAGTTTAAGTGACCGTACAATTCTGTATTTACACTGTGTATCACAGTTAATCAAAAAATTATATTTGAATGCTTCTACAAGAGCTCTTTCAAGCTTGTTGTATTCTTTTATAGTTCTAAAATCATCCTGGTTCACAGAACAGTCACTTTCCCCGTGTCTGAAAACAGAATGAAGTAACATCATTCCTTCAATGTACACATAGATACATATAAAACACATAAAATATGTCATGCAATTCTTATAGGTACTGTATTATACATAAATGCCCTGAATTCAGACTTCTGTATTACAAAATGCAGGCTGGGCTAAAAATCCAGTTCTTGCACAACATTGAACAAAGCAGTTCATCTTCCAAACTAGATATTAACAACAATAAAAATGAAAAATTTCTGTGGAGGAACACACTGAAAATTTGTACAAGTATTGATACTGAAATGACTAGAAAATTTTTAAGTGCCGGAGTTTTAGAAATATTCAGTCTCTTATTAAAAAATTCTGCTAATACAATGGACAATCATCCATCTTTTTAAAAGGTCTGAAAGTCACTATTGGCATTCGTAGAACAGCTTCTATGTGACATTAAATTGAAGATGTGCTAGTTCTGACTGAAATAAAAAATACACTCAGCCCAAAGAACAGCTTCTGTTCTATGCACAATCTCAGTGTACCAATTTTTTGAGAAAACCCTAAAAAAATTCAAAATGAGAGGGTTGGTTTTTTTTTTTTCTACTACTCTAATCAAAACTGCTCTAAGTTTGTGGGGTTTTTTAAAAATCAATTAAATCGTAGTAACCTCTGATGTGGACATACTCTTCTGGCACAAAGGTGCCATCCATCCATGTTGTACTTTCCGTGGGAACAGCTCAGCTATCAAGGACATCTCTTCAGTACAACTGCTTCAAGAGCAGAGGTACTACATTTGCTTTCAACA
>VYZM01003922.1:306636-325738 GCA_013398915.1 Dromas ardeola
AATTGATTTGGAAATAGCCAGGTCTTTGAAGTAAGATTTTAAAAATGAGTAGCTATTAACATTCTCACTTTAACTATATGCATTTTTAATGTATATACACTGCACAGAGTTAGCACATCCTTGAACAATTACCTGAACTAAGTACAATATATAAAATTACAGGATTACTTGTTACGTAATGCCAATAAAGACTGATAGAATACATATTGATCAAAACCTTGTTGTCTTATGTACAGTGAATTGAAGTTAAGAGTACGATGCCGCAGATATTTTGTGTTCCACTTATTTCAACTTTATCCCCTATTATTACGGCTTTTTAAAAAAATTCTAATGCTAAAGACCAATTTAAATATGATTGTTCGTATTTACATAGAACGTCTTTGAAAGCATAATCCAGACTGAGGACGCTCTTTCTCCATCACTCTGATTAAAGACAAAACCTGCCAATTACGCAGTCCCACTCAAAAGGCAGGACACCATTTCTAATCCTTGTCACAGAGGTTTCAAACCTTTTTTTTTTTCATCTGCTATCCCAACAGTCCAGCTAATGTAACAGCAACAGTTCCATCTTCCCAGCTGCACAGTTATCGTACTGCCTACATGTTCTCATCTGCCAATCGAAATTTGACTCTTTATGCTAGAACAGCAGGGAGGTTTTTTAATGATTTTTTAAAACTGCCACTCCATGGCAAATTTGCAAACGATTTCAGACAGGTAAGTGATTAAAAAAAAAATGCACTTAGACCACTGAGCTGTTCTTTATCAGTGTTAAAACCAGTATATTATTTTATAGAAAAAAGCACGTCATATTCAGTCTTACGACTTGCTCAATCCTGCTGCTCTAAGTCAAGGACTGAGAATCACTGACTGAAAATAAAATATTGATTCAGAAAAATCACATGTGACTTGTCAAAATACTGCCAATACTAAATTTAATCTTATTCACCTTAATAACCCTGAAATTTAGTAAACAAAAGGACAGACAATATTTAAGTAAACTGAAACAAAGGGTTACATTTAACCCTATTTTAACAAAAGATAGTACTATCAATCAATGTTCATTGTTATAGTGACTATTTTATAGCCAACAGGAGCTGACTACAGCCATCAACACATTTAAGGAAGAAGGTACTTTAAATAAGAGTACAATATATTTTCTACCAGTGTTTTTCCAAAACTACTTCTAATCTGCAAGTTTCTAACATTCCATTTACAATGTATACTTGCCTAGTAAGCCTGTGATCTGTATGCTACTACCAAAACCAGCTCCAGTAAAGTAAGTTTTGCTTGATGGCTTGTAATCATGTATGAAAGGGCAGCAGCTCCTTCTTACAAGCAATTCTAAAACACTGTACATTTGGCATCATTTATGTTCAAGTGCCTTGTGTACAGCTGCTCGCCTGCTCTCATCTGCTGCAGGGTCATGTTCAGATACTCATTCAGATAGCTCTAATTTTAAATGCAAGCTTTTTTTGTTTGCTGATTTCTTTTTCTTTCCCCCTCGTACTCCTGCTCCCCGCCTACGCTCCCCGCCTCCTCCCTATTACACAGAGGGCTACAGCCTTGGCTACGAAGCTACCAACCAGTTACACTCATTTACAAGGGAGAAACAGGCAGACAAAAGGTGACAGCAGATAATTATCATGGCATCAGCAAGTCTGCAGTTCTTTGCTTTTATTCTGGCTTTGTTTGGTGTTTTTGGAGACATCACAGCCACCTTGCTACCAAACTGGAAGGTAAACGCGGATGTTGGTTCAAATATCATAACAGCTATAACACAGATGCAAGGACTTTGGATGGACTGCACATGGTACAGCACTGGGATGTTTAGCTGTACCCTGAAATATTCTGTTCTCTCCCTCCCCGTCTACATCCAGGCTGCACGGACCACCATGGTACTGTCCTGTATCCTATCAGCCTTTGGGATCTGCATCACTACAGTTGGAATGAAATGCACAAAGTTGGGAGGGGACACTGACAGTAAAAGCCACGCTTGTTTTGCTGGAGGCGTCTGCTTCATTCTTGCAGGAATCTTTGGATTAGTACCAACATCCTGGTACACGAGAGAAATTATTGCAAGTTTTCTGGACCAGACCATTCCAGAGAGCAGTAAACACGAACCAGGAGGAGCGGTTTATACAGGATTCATTTCAGCAGGGTTTCTGCTTATCGCTGGTGTGATCTTCTGCACTTCCTGTTTTAAAAAGCAGCAAGGAGCATGGATTTACCCTCCAAAGCAGCACCACTTCCCATCCACAGAGCAGGAGAGTGATGCAGGTTACAACCTGAAGGACTATGTGTAAATAGAGTTAATTTTGACCCATTGAGGCTTTTTTTGTGCTAAGTGTAGTTTGATTATTTCAAAGAATGTATAACATAGCACTTAACTTTTCTTACATCTGGGCTGCAATTATGTTTAAGTAAGGTATTTCATTTATAGCAGCATCCACAAAAAGAATGAAGTAGAAAACAATGCTTAAGTCTGCTACAAGAGTACTTTTTTCGTTGATTTTTCAAACCATGCTTTTTGACTTACCAAGTAACATTTATTGAAGAAAAAGGAACTATATTAAAACATAACTGAAATGTACTGATGGCTTGTTACAGCAAAGATGCTTAAAAACTAACTGCCTTCTATTTGGCAAATCAGGCCATCAATAAAGTTTTATAGTGTATTTTACATTTTTATCTTTATTTTTATTATGATGCAAGGAAGAAAAAAACCCAACCACTGTCTGTCCAAGAAGCCCAATTCAGTGGTTTTCATGCAACAGACACATCTGCCTTTCATTTTCAGTTCTAAATCGCCTTGGTAATTAGATTTCTTAAAAAAACAAACAGGAAACAAACACACACACACACACACACAAACCAAACTAAGACAAAAAAAACACAACAAAAATCCATCACCCCAAACCTTAGCTGCATTGTATATTCTGCATATCAGACTAAAGAATCAGCAGTACTATTCAGATCTTGCTAAAAATGGCTCTCCCACCCCAAACTGCCACCTGCTGTGGGTTCCATTTATTATTGTGAAAGAAGTATCTACTGGGCATTCTCCAAGTGCTACTAATCTATCACTACACAATGATTGTTAGATTTGAGGAGCAATACAAAAACAGAAATGTAACCATGACTATGAAAACACCTGTAAACTGTAACACATAGGATACAAACTATCTATGTTCCAGAAAAATCTGGAAGTGTTATGGTTTACGCTTGCTCAAAGTAGCTTTTAACAGCTCAAAAAATACAGCTACCATTTATTGTCTTCTACATTTCTGGCATTCTAAAAGAACTTTAAAGTCCTTTTGTTATTCCAGTAGGGTCTGTTTCAGGACCACTCCCATGTATTCTATTACCAAATGTAATATACAATGGTGATAAGAAGACAGCTTCCTCATTTAAGTTTATTTTCTTAACCCTGTTATTTTGATTAACAATCTTAAATCTTTTAACCTTTTCTTTCAACACAAAGATTTTGTTTCATATTTGTTATTGGTAGAGTATGTTCTATCTAAATGCTCCCCTAAACGAGAATCAAATTGGTGTTTATTTGCTAGCACAGGTAAGTAAATGAAAAGGGGATACGATACAGGCCTTTAAGTTTAGGAATACGATAATGCTGGACAAGTCCTTCAACAAAACCAACTGCTATTTATTTTGCATACTTGTATACAACTTTCATTTCCCATACTATCAGCCCGAAATTCACTGTAACAGTATGAAGAGGCCTTAACATTATATGTATAGCTCATTGGAAAAAGTAAGGTCTTCTGTTATAGCATTTGAGAAAGTGAAATGTTTTATGTATCTATCTAATATGTAAAGAGTCTTTATTCTAATATTCATGGAACGGAATTATGCCTTGCTTGTATTACTACTGTTATGTACCCATTTTGAGTTTCCTATGTGTTCATCAAGGAGCTTGTTTTGTACTACTGCTAATGCTAGTATCAGCAGTTATTCCGTATTGCAGAGAGTTAACTATGACCAAAAAACCAATTTTTCTTTGCTTAGACACAATGCTGTGCAGCACCATCCCATTCCATAAAGCAAGTGTCTTTTACATCTCAACATTCACAGGTATCATTGAAATAATATTAATTTATTGCAGAAATTAAGTAAACAATTCAGTCCCAAAAACATACATCTCCATCTTTAGTAAAGGGTTTGACATGACACTAAGGTTTGATCATTGCTATGTATGGGAATTAAAACTAACATTTGTAAAATAAGAACCAAAGGTGTACTGAAGGGCGTAAGAAAAAGGTAATAATTGCATACTGTGAGCAAAACAAAGTATTCATCGGTTACATAAGCAGCAAATTTTTCTTCCTAAAACTTTATACAGAAGTACCTGAACTTCTTCGTATACCTATGAAAAAGAATCAAGCACTGAACCCCTTCAATCACAGTATGCTGCAAGATCTTTTAAAGAAAACAAAGATTCTGTCAGAAAGGGTAGTATCTAAAACCACGTCAGTCTAAGGCTAAAAGAACAGGGATAAAACAGAAGAACAATCTACAACATAAGTTTGAAGGAAACAAAATATAGTGAAAACAGGAGCCACGTCTGTCTGAAGAATTTGTACTTTCTGCTTTTGCAATATAAGCAATACTTCTTTTAAGTCAAAGAAATCTATTAAATAAAAATATGCTTGTCTTTAGTGGTACTGCTTTTTTACTCAACAGAGCACTGACTGTAGGATTTGTTACTCTAAGACATTTGTCACAAGTCTTCTTGAGTTACCCCTCTCTCAGTCAACTGTGGCCTTTGCAGCACAGGCAAATGGGAATATCAGTTATAGCTTCTCAATTCTGAGACACAGTCTGCACAAGACTTTTGACTACACTAATCTACTATGCCTTCAAATTGTATCCACCATTGAGAAACCACCACCACAAAATTGGAATTTTGCCCTTATTGAACACTATTTCAGATATTTAACAGTTAGATGACATCCTGAAATTGCTTTTCAATCAACTACGAGACAGGAGAAAAAAAAAAAAAATGCAAAGCAAAAAAATATGTCTTAAGCATGGTCATTTTTCTTCACAACAGACTGCTGTCATGAATAATAACTTAACATGTTTGAACAGTTACTTGCTCAAAAAATACTAACAGAATCTTAAATTATCATCAAATATGTCCAGATAGCAGCTTTAAAATTCACGGTAATAAGAGAGAAGGAATGACCAAAGTTTCCTAAAAGATAAGAGTAAAAAGACCAAAAGATAAGATTGGGTAAGGGGGAAGGGAGATTTATTGATGAGCTGAACCAACCAGTGTAAGAGGAACTTTCAGAAGCTGCAAGTTCGTTTATGAAACAGAACAGTAGATTTCCACGTGCATTCAGGGGAAACAGTCCCCACTTGGTGTCAGACACACATTTTTAGGAAAAGATACATTCTTGTCCAAAATGCAGTTTAATTTATTTATTCTTGATACCTGTAATCATGATGGCTGTTAATAAAAACCAGTGGTAGTAGATAAGAGGACCACAAAGAAACTGTTCTCCTCTACTCATTCAAGAGTAGATAGAGAGAAACGATTGTTCCTTTTTTAAACAGGCAGTGGGATGTAGATGACAAAGTGCTATAGTGAGTAAGAGGGAGTTAAATATGCCAAAGATGAGTAAGGTGAAATTTAAAGATTGTAGACATGGTAAAATTAGAGATCTTTAACAAAGATGACAAATGAAAAGCTTTTCTTTATCAGCGTCTTTCAAAAGATCCATCAAATTTTCTAAGCACAATTCCCAAACTGTTTTTAAATGCAAACTGTAAAACAGCAGGCTTTCCAAAGATGCTACAATCCTAGCAGACTCTTCTGTCATTAAATCAAATATCCCTCTCAGAAACATCTGAAGTTGGTACACTGATCTTGCAAATAGACTTGAAGATCAAAGCCAAGTTCCGAGGAACAAAACCCAAAAGCACCTTCCTGAAGCAAGTATGCTTCATTTACAGGTGTACCACATCACTCCACTTCATAATATGGAGATTTTGAACTGAAGCACCCAACTGTGTTTTGTACTCAAAATCAGATATATTGCCTGACTGAAAAATTAGCAAAAAATCCCAAAGAAATACATCAAAACTTACCTTAGGCTTTGGAACGAAGGCTTGACCTGGAATTACGAAGCAGTTTTCAACAGTGCAAAGATGCTGAGACATGATGGACAGTCTGCTACGCTGCTTACCTCCTGGATTAGCTGTAAGCCTCTATTGAAGAATCAAAACAGGTGAATCAGTGAAACTGAACTGTCCGAGTGGTCAGCTACATAAAAGCTTGGTTTTCAGTATAATCAAAGGCAAAGACAAATTAAAACGGAATAATTAATTATAAGGAACTCACATCAAAGTTTATGCCCAGTTCATTCATCTAGAATTCTTTTATCCAATGCAGCAGCATCTCATTAAGATACCATGCTACTTTACAACCTCAGTCCTGCAAATCAAATGCACATGAAAAGGAGATCCTTGGACTTCTACCGAACTTAATGAATGTCAAAAGAATTTTCTATGGGCACAAGAGAAGATGAAAACTCTTCTGACCGAAGGATTCAAAACAAACATAACATCAGCTGACAGTATTCTCACATCCTCTTCCTTCCACTGTTTCTGTATCAAGTATTCTTTTTTTCTCCTTCAAGATCAAACAAAGCTCCATAAACTCCAAATCAGACAGAAAACAAAATTTCTTCCTTATTAACTGGTCTATGCTTACAATATACGTAAGGAAGTTGGACCTACCTTATATAAATTCAGAGTACCTAACAGTAAGAGCATTTAATACTTAAAGCTCAATTTAGTAATTCTCTAGTTTTCCCAATAAATTTCTCACACAGAAAAATTAAAAAAAAATATGAAAAAATTAAAAAAAAAAAATATTTAAAAAGGAGCCTGGACAGAGGTTTCCTACACTTTCATGACCTGGCAAGAAATACATTATGTCCATTTTGCTAGCACAAACAAAATTTAAACATAAAAAACACCCAGTAAAAAAAGTCTCAAATGGCAAAAGACATTACACTAACTACGCAGAAATAGAAAAGATCCCTGTTCTTATTTGCCACTACCTTAATAAAAAAAATAAATGATGAAAAGCAGTTTGCATATCTGGTAACATCCGTACATCACGTAGCTTCAGATGAAAAGCATACACATAAAATGCTGCCATGCTTATTAAAACTATCCCTGAAAAATAAAATTAAAATTAAACCTATTGCTGAAGTTTTACTTTTTTTTTTTAAAAAACAACTCTCCTGAAAGACAGTTTAAGTATTGGCATAGAGCAAATAAGATACTTTTCAATGACTTTTCAGAAAGAAAGCTCAGTGATTCTTTTTGCCTACATCAGCATTTAAAACTAGCTTCACGAATGTTTCGTTATTATCTGTCTGCCACCATTACTATTCTCTGANTCCACCTCTGGGCAGTAACATCTTAAACCACATCAGCAGGAACATACCTGTGTATGGCACTGCTCAAGGAATGCAAAAATGCTGAGAATATACTTCTGTAACCTGAGCTATTTTTGTTGGTTTTTTTCCCTGCCTCAGTTCTCAAAATTTTTTTTGTCCCTACTTTTAAAATACGGACAGCATCTGAAACTGCGCAGAGTCAACCCTGCTGGAGGAGTTCAGCTAACTGGGTTACATTTTTGCATCTACTATTAAAATTTTAGCAAGGCATGAAGCAAAACAAAGATTCTGAAGCCTAACCTGGAATACAATCAAAGTGGTGGTACGTTACATCTGTTTTAAAGCTGCTCACTATCAACTACTCTCAACGACTACCTCAGGAACAACTTTTTGTTTTGTTTTTCACTAAGCTATACCACACAATTGTCCTTTTCATAAACGTGTATTAAAACATCACCAATGAATCTGCAGAATCACAGGTCATAGGAATTAACCTACATGAAGAATTAGACTGGCAAAGCTGACCATATAAAGGAATATTAAACACGTTAGTACACAAGCCACTTTCTGCAAAACAACAACTTTTTTTTTTAGAACATAAGCATTTATATTTAACCTATATCAGTTATGAAAACATAATGCTAATTTGTCTTCTGTTTGCTGCTCAGAAATCTGAATTATTTTCCACTTTATTAGCACCTTTTGCCTAGTGTTCTAAATAGACAGCAGTGTTAGATACAAAATGATTAAGTATTCTGCTCTTCTAACACGCCTGTCTTCTAGTTATCTAACAGTTTAGCACCCCACCTCCCAGCCTGTAGATCATGTTGGCACTGCTCTCTGCCCAGTTTTACTCAAAATTAGAGACTGACAAAGATCTTCTATTTAAACTGAAATACAACTCATTTTAATGAAAGTGGCCAGGAAGTACCCGACCTAGGTGGCAGCTTTGAGGTGAAGCACTGAGGAATTTGGGGCAAGGTAAAAATTCTTACCCACAAAATAAGTAACAATTGTACAAATTTAAACTACAGAGACAGAACTGCTGGTTCTCATCAACAGTTTTAATCAATTTAATCAAATAGTCTATACTGGCATAACTCATGCCAACGTAGCTGTGCTACAAGGAAACAAAAGCAGGAAGCCACCACCAGCAAGAAAGGTATTTTCTACCTCTTATATTAGAAAAAATGCACTGGACCACAAATAACACAGCATGTTGTTTTATTTTCTTACTGTTAATATCAAGTTATCCTAATTGGTTATAAAGCACGTGTCTCCATTCCATGACAGCATGTTACCTTTCTGCTGAGCTCACAGCATATATACTCAAGACTTTCTTTGGTATTGAGGCTTTTAGCTTAAAAACATCCAGTGAAGACATCAAACGTCCGAGGATAAGAAATTTTCCTTTCAAGAATATAAATCCACAGATATATAAAATATCAGTAGCAACTTGTTATCTGCATTACACTATTCTCTGTTTCCTGGTACTGAATATGCCTGTATATGCCAATTACAATGGTTAACTTAAACAGCTTCAGAGGGACAGAAAAAAAGACACAGATTTTGATGACCATCATTTCTCCTGATCATAAAACAAAATAGTCTCTCTCAAACAAGTTTTTCATGTTGTGAAATCAATTATGAAAACGCAAACCAGAAACTACAAACAATTTTGTCTTCATTGGATGCTATGTGTTTAAATAGATGTTAAGAACAAGAATCAAGAAATCCCAGAATATAAACTCAACAACAATTAGCACTGATTCACTGCATGACCTTGAACAATGTATCATTCAATTTCCTAGTGTTTCTAACTTCTCAGCTTGCTAAACACAAAGAACTTAAGAGTGCATGGTATTTTGCATCTCATTGAGCTATGCTGTGTGCAGAAGCGCTATAATCTGCGTGTCACCAATGGCATATGCAGCTGGTTACAGCTATATAAAATAGAGAGTGCGCTTATACTCTCACTCAGTGCTAGGCCAATTTTTTCACTGCTGTCACAAAACTTTGCATCTTACCCATCATCGCTTTGCATTTTACATCATAGTCCATTAGCCATATTCTGCAATGAGGAGGTATAATCTCAAATGACATGAAGTCCTTCTGGAAAACAGATCCAGCTTTTTCAATGCCTGAAGCCACATGAGCTCAGAACCGAATTCAGAAATCAATCTTATTTCACACTAAATGTTTGTCCCTGGTGTTTTCTAGAGCCACCTACTGGAAATACTTCAGTACTTGTCTTGAATTTTTATTGCAGGACTAGAGTAATGACAGGACAATATGGTTTTCTATGACCCCAAAAATAACAGCAGACATGTGAATTGCACATATAATTATTAATAATTTACATGGTGGAAAACACATAGCAAAATCTTCCTATTAGGATTTCTACTTTGAATTTGAAAATTAAAACAACATACACATTTAGGTTGCACACAGAAAACCAGGTATTTACGAACACTGGAGTAATTAGGTGAAAATTCATTTTTCAGACTGATGTGCAATTCCTTTTTCTTCTGTTTTTTTAAACTCAAATGGGATGCTGTAAAAAGCCATACTGAAATGCTGTAAGAAGCCATACTGCTTGCATAAATACAAGGCAAGAAGTCTTCCAGCCTCTGTGTTATGATATGTTTCATGCAATGACAACAGAAATAAACTGTAAAGTCTGAAAGCATTGTGGAGTAAGCTGCCTTACTATCAACTGATCTAGAATTAACACTACTACATAACAAATCAGTTTGGCCCTCTTTGAGAATCTAAATATTGAGACAAAGTAAAATCTCAGTTTGCTCTTGGACCTGCTGTGACAGAACTCAAATGATGCCTTTTTACACACACAAGACTGGCAGCAATCCCTTAATAATTCTGATATCAAGCCTTGTTCAAAAAAGCCAGAGTCAGTTTCCATGGTCTTGACAGAACACTCCCTGTGTTTTAGGTGTTTAATCACAACTGGAAATAATGCTAAACCTGCAATTTTTCCCTATTTCAAGGAAGATGTCATTTAAAAAAATATTTATAATAATTAAGAGAGCAAAGGAAATAACTTTGAGTGTATTTCTTGAGATGATTGAACAGTAAGGAAAACCAGACTGATTAAATGCTGCATGGATGACTGTGAGAGAAGGAATATAGTTAAAAGACAGAAGAGTGCTGTGGAATCTATTCATGTCGAAGAAATCAGACTTGAGAAAAGAACAGATTAAGTACCTCAAGGAAACATAACCCTCCATAAGAAATAAAAAAAAAAAAAAATTGCCCTGAAAGGATCAGAGCAGATGATCAACTCAACATTAAAATTCATAATCTACAGCCACACAAACTAAAAATTGAACCAACTCTTTCCTCACTCTTTAAAGCCAAATAAGATTGGGTTTGTACCTTTAAACAAATGACTGCATGTGAACAAATATTTGTTCAATTTAGCATCTTTAAAATTTTGGAAAAACAGTAACATCTTACCTCTGCAACTTCCTTCTGAAAAGTCAATGTCATCTGTGTCCTGCCATAAATAAAAGGTCCGTCCTTTTTGGAAACATTTTCAAGCCATTTGATGATTAGAGGAGTTGAAACACTGAAGGGCAGATTCCCAATGATATGTATATCTGGTGGCTCTATTAACATTTGATGGAAAACAACTGTTAAAAAGTTTTGTATAAGATTCTGCCAGGAAAGAACAGGTAAGTAAGAAAGACACGTGAGTATCAACCTAGACTTAAAATATGAAAACGATTTTTATCATGCCATGCCAAAATTATGCCTTTCCATTTACACTTGTCTTACACTGACGAAACTGTTACTATTCTCAGTAATTAGTTGTAAAAAAGTGGTTAGGTTTGGTTCTCATTTACATTTGAATAAATCAGTAGGTTGCAGCTGATCAGTAGATTTCAGCTGAGCTACTCCAGAATGACAAAACTGTAACAACAGCAAAACCACAACAGTGTTTCCATTATTTTAAACTATGACTATTAAGGCACAGAGTAAATAGCCACAGTCATCCTTCTGTCCAACACATTCCTCCCAGCAGCTTTTTACTGAGACTTCATAATTCCCAAAACAATCACCTAGCTCAAACTGAGCAGAGCTCTCCTTCTGTATAGAGTCCTCTGAAATCAAGAGGTCTTAGACCAAGTACAAGACTTGGCCATAAGAAATTTTATGTATTGTTCGATTATGTATCAGTATATACATGTTGTATAACACAAAGGAGGCATTTAATTAGTGGGGATCCTTATGTCTTTTACTGGAATACGACAGAAGCAAACAAAAGCGTCATCGTTTCTTAGATACTACAGCATTTAATAACATGAATGAGACATGGTAATATCAAATTCAAGCTGATTTTCTGACACACTACTTATAATGCATGTTTTAGGCTGTGCTTTTTCTAGCTTATTTGTGATATTACACATATATCAGAGATGGTTAAATGTTTTTCTGAAATCCACCAGTCTTTCAGATTTTCATACAGCAAAAGTATATCTTACCTCTAATTAGTTAGCTCCAAAGACAATAACGACTTTTATGTTCAAGAAAAGTAAAGTTTTAAAAACCGCACTACACCTTCACATGCACATTTGCTCATAATTTTGTTTTGTGAAGCACTTACCTTTTGCAGTGAGGCAAATACAGCATAGAATTTTCAAGATGAACATAATGTATGGCAAGATCTTTTATGTCCTAAGTCACAAAGCAGTTTACTGTTCTTCAGGCACTACAAACAATGACTCTACCTTAAATTAAGACAATTGGAATAGGGGCCTAGGAGGTCATCTCTGATTTATCTAACACTATAACATGCTTTCAAACGGAAGTGAAACTGAGTCCTACAAGAACCTCAGATTTGGAAAAAAAAAAACACGTCTGATTAGATTCTACTTTTGCCAAAGATATCTTGCTGAAGCCAATGCAATGAGTAAATAAAATTTTTGAGGAAAAATTTCCTAAAAGTTTCAAAGAGAGTTACAGAAATTTCTTCAGTGGAACGACAGCAGTGGTGGTGGCTTCTGGCTTCTTCAAAAAGAGGAAGAAGCCAGGAAGAGAGTATACAATTTGATTTGCTTTTATACTTTCCAAGAGTCATTATTGTACAGTCAAGACACCCTAAGGTTGATAACTGCAAAGCTCCTCAATAATGTTGACTAAGGTGAATGTCACGCAAATTCCATTGTGAAGAGGAAGATGATTCTCTGTCTCCTAGAAAGGAAGAGTTATCTCTCGCTTCAAAACCTACCAGAAGAGAGAGAGTAACACCTGCACGGAGTGAACTCCAACTATATCAGAACACCTAAGACTAACTCAGAAGCCTTAAAAATTAAACAAACCAAACCCAAATACTAACCGTCCTCCCAGTTCTTTTTTAAGTGCTTTGGAAAAGCGTTCTCCATCTTGTATGTCAGAATATCGCCATGAGCAATGCGCACTTTTCCTGGAGCTGCTTCAGAGAGCATCTGTTTGTAAGCAAGCAAGCAGAATTCACAGTCAGCATTAACCAAACCGATTTCCAGCTTCAGCCACAGCAGGAATGAAACCATTGCTATGTATTTATCTTCAACATACGAAAAAGCACAACAGCAGTTAAAACTGAGCACACTGTTAGTAAGTATGTACCTTCAAAAAGCAAACACTAACAAAAAAAGTTTAATGTGTGATTCTGTAAATGCTTACTATTCACAGCTGCAGAATTCTTAATAGGGAATTTAAACCTGAAAAGACTGCTAAGAGTCTCTTCAACACGGAACAAATAACAAGCCCTGAGCCACTAATGGGACCCCACCTGATCTATGTAATAATGCAAGCAGCAGGTTTTGAAAAGTTTTTAGATCCATTACCTATGGAAACATGGCTCATGTTGTTTATTCTGTCTCCCCCGTAGCTGTAGGGTCTATTATCCAATTTTAGCCATATGTGATACAAGACTGCAGAAATATTCATTCATTTTTTCTTTTACATAAAAAGGGGGAAAATAGTCTCTTAATACTCCCTGTAGTAGTCTAAACTCACACCATTAGAAACTAAGGAGTTTCCAAAGATGAAAGAATGAATACCTAGCAGTACAGAAAATCTCAAAAATTCGTATCTTGTTAGACGTTACAAAATCCACTCTGTTGTCAACTTTTCCATCCCACTTCTGCAGCTTATCTAGTATTTAATAAATACTGAAATGTAAACTCAGAAACGGCTGTAGTTTGATGACCAGTTCTTTCATTTCTGCTATCAGTTTACACAGTCAAAATTAGTTAAGTTTTTTACTGTTGTACTAATCTTTTCTCTTACAACATGAAACTATGCACAAACAGTGTAATTCAAAAGCAAAGTGTACTTTTACGAAGATGACATTTGGGGACATTTATTGTTCCTAAGTCAGAATAATGAAAAATGTCTTAAAGAACAATTATGCTTTTGCACAGAAATCCAAATCCATAAAAGTTTAAGTGCTAGTGGCTTAACTACCGAAATAAACTGCCCACCATCATTAGTTTCATCTTCAATCTCAATCATGTTAATATGCTCAGGGGCACAAACAGCTTTCACAGGTCTCTGAGTCAAAGGAAAGTGCTGCTTTCCCATACTGCTCACAAAATGTTTGCATGACATTTCTTTGAGTAAAAGTCTTGGGTTTTTTTAACATCAAAACATTTATATTTTGTGTAGAATACTAAAAAAAAATGCTTAACTAAGACCTAAGTATTCCTACATGTTTTAAGTGCAATTATTTCCAACTAGAAAAAATAAATCTAAACCTCAACTCAAAACCACTTAACAGATTTTTCAGTGACACAAGCAATTATATTACATACAAATTCACTAATCTGCCATTTGTCAAATCTTTCTTTGAAGGTGCTATAAATGCTATAATAGGATGAAAAATAATGTAAGATCAATAAAGTTAGAAAACAGCGTAAAACAAAGCAGACAGCTGCCTACACAATAATGGATTATTAACATACATTGTTTTTTAATAATGGTTTTCACGTCAAGGAATTTGGGTGTTTTTCAGTATCACACAACATAATTGAGAACTGCATTTAATTTGTGAGCAGAAAATAAGTTATATATTATGAATTTGAAATAAAGACTCAGAAACCCACAGAAATTTTCTCCATTTTTAGGCCAATGTGCACAAAAAACACAGTTCTAGGAGCTCTTGTGCACCAAGCACACAAGCCAAGTGATTCTCCATCATACAGATTCTCTTCTCTTTGGTTCACAACAAAAGGGGACGAAGAAAACATAAAGGACATATAGTTTAAAAAATGAAACGATGTTCCTGGAAGAATTCTATATTCAATCCACTCTCTGGTTGAGAGCGCCCTTTCTCTCCTCATAAATCTTTCCAGCCTAACAACTATCAAGGCATATGGCATAGGGAGGCTGTGATTCTTTAAGAGAGAGACAGAACTGACAGACTCTCAGCTTGTGTAACTGTTACTCTGTACACATATGTTCTTCACTATATTTCAGTATTGCAGTAAAGAGCATCCCAACTTCAGTTCCGTGATAGAGATCACAGCCTGAAAAACAGCTAATGAAAAATGCTATACACTTTATGTCAGTAATTTTGTAAGTATCTAAAGAGACATTTTTAAGTAACAGTTCCCGATTGTTAATCTTTGACATTTTCTGTTACTCAAATCTCAACCCTTTTATGAGCATTTGGTTTTGACAGTGCTTTTAGTGGGAAACAAACCAACAAAAAAAAGGTATTACAACCCACATTATCACAAAAGAGATTCATTCTGTTTTGTATCATCTTATTTGGAGGGAAAAAAACAACACCAAATTTAACACTAATGGATGTAATATATTTTTTGTTCATTCACATCCACTGTTACTGAGTTACAGCATCTTTACATTCAATAACCTCATTCAGACATATTTATTTCTACTACGAAGAGGCTGGTAATGCAAAATAATAACTAATGTTAATTCACTTGAATAATAAAGATGATTACATAGCAAAAGCTCATAATAGACCCTGGGAAGTATATTTTTATTCAGAGAAATCTGTTGCAGTGGCTGCATTTTGTAAGACCAGAAAAATTGTCTTAAGTACTTAAAAAACTCTGTTAACTAAAGTAAATATCATTTAATCTCATATTCTCTCCAATCTCAAAACAGTTCCTATAACCTAAAACAAAAATGCAGATTTGTCACCACTCAAGAAAAGTGAAAACATCAAGTTTTCGTACTTCATAAGGTAAAGGTGGCATACTGTAAATTATCAATGGCTAACCCTACAATGATATAAATTACATGCATATTCAGGTTTAAGGATATGCGCAGTTTCATTCATAACTTAGATTATTATTGTCCTCCAAAGAGACGGTATCAGTTCTCAAGTGAACTACCTATTTTCGCTGCTAATTTACTACAGAAGACACAGGGCAATATAAGGAATTGCTATGATTTGAGGTTGAAGAGGCACAAGAAAACAGTCAAATCTAACGAGATTTTGGACACTGTTTTTCTTGCTAGATTTATACAGCCAAATTCCATAAACATGGAAACTTAATAGCAACACAAGCAGATGATATTGGAAAAATGTCACTATGATGTGTGAACTTATACCAACTTCAAAAGAAAGGAACAAAAGTTTAAGAGTGTTTTATTTTTGAAAAGGTAAAATAAATGCTTGCTTTATTCTTCTATGTTTGGATGTTAACTCACATTGAACTATATTAACTGAAGATATACGTTTACAATTTTATAAGCTTTAAAGCATAATTATTAGGATTAAAATGAAAACTAAGACCAAAGGACATTACAGCCTTCAAACTACTATTTCACCTGCATGGATAGACCTTCAAAGCACCTGAAACATCTCAAGCTGAAAAAAAAACAGGCAGGCCTCACCCTTAATTAAGCTGCAGGATCAGGTCCTGAAGAGACAATGGGTATTTAAATGAAAAGACATACGAGAAAGCAGGAGCAATTAATTGCTATACTGTGTATATTCATCTTCAAGCAAATGATAGCTCTGATTTAAGCCAAAGAAGCAAAACCTATTTTCAACGCTGAGATCTCAACCAGACACTTAGAACCTTTCAGTTTTCTTAAAATGTTCTTATTCAACGCTGTCGATACGTTTATACAAACTATTCTCCAGATGGTACCTGCAATCCTGGAATAAATCGAGCATCTTTTTCAATTAAAAGAAGTTGTTCAACACCAGCACTGAGAACGGATCTGGTAATACCTCCTGGCCCAGGGCCCACTTCGCAAACATGGGCATTTTTCAGCTCACCAGCTTGTCTTACTATCTTGTCTGCAAGACACAAAGAACATACTAAGCCTTTATTCTCCAAAAGATCCAGCTTACTAAGATAAACTCATTGTTTATTGTTAAAGCACAAGTGTGCTTATCTCAGAACAGACACAAACAGTGACACATCCCAGTTAAATGATCACACTCCTGCTAGACTGCACAGAATTCAGATTTATTTCATACTACAAGATACGCTCAACTGTTTAAAAAAAGACTATTTTCAGTTTAATGGCTTTAATATACATTGTTGCTCATTACAGAATCAAAAAAAAGAAAAAATTATTTACCATCTGTAAACTAGCAGTACTATTCTCCTCCTGCAAGTAAGCACTTGTGTTCATCGTCCTAAAGCCTCACTACTTATCCTTATGTAGATACTTCAATACAGTACCTCTGTTTCAAGGAAATTTACGAAGCAAAAATGATACATTGAAGCTCTACAAAGATTATAATATGTACAGAGCAATTTTATGAAGGAGGAGCTGGAGTAATGTAGAAATTGGAATATAGGCCACTGGTAGTTATAGAAAATGAGGCAGTTGAAAGATGAGGAAAGAAGGAATCCTAAGTGGAAGGATACAACATTGGAAGGCATTACAGCCAGGAAAGAAAACTGATTGAGGATTGAAAATGGATTAAAAAAAGGATTAAAAATGTAGCTAATGAAACAAAGTGATCCTTAGGAAGCATGGAGAGAGGGATGCTGAGAGAAATTATGCTGCGCTCTCCATAATTTCTAAAGTATGCAATAAAACCAAGAAATATCTGAAGACTTGTCTACTTAAAAGGTTTTAACTAAATTCATGCAGATATTTTTATTCCAGGGTAAGAGGCCAGTTACAGTTATTCAGGTAGCGGAACTGAGTTTCATGTTCGTATCCTCAATCTTAATCAACCTGAATCTTCAAATGTAATCAAATCATCAGATACATGAAGCTGCACTGTATTTACTACTGCAAAACCAAGCCACCACTAGGACAGTAAAGAAACCCATCACTGACTGAACAGTGCCAGCTTTGTCACGCATTGCTGACACGAGGCTAGAAAAAATGGAGTTATTCCGAACAACGCGACTGGTTCAAAAATGCTACGTCGTCTCTGATAAACTGAAACAAATGACCTTCCTAACCACAGTATATAGGAATATAAACTGCACAACTGCGTCACAGTACTTTCTATGATACATAATAATATGAAAAAAACCCTCAGTTTTGAATCAAACTATAATAGTACCTGAATGGTAAAAGGCTTGGATTTAAGGCTTGGATTTTTGCATTTCAATCAATAACCTGTATTTTATATAGGAATATAGTTTCTAGCTAAAAATTACTTTATAAAGAAACAGACTTCTAGGAATTTACAAGTAAAATCAATTAATCTAAGCTAAAACTACTTTTAAAAGAAGTCTTTAAAAGTTTACCATTGAGCTGACATGAGTTTGACAGATGTGATCACGCAAACATCATCTCCTTAGCTAGAACCTGGATTCTGAAGAAAACTGGGCTACATGTTTTACAGTAGCTAAAAATATTAGAATAAAATATTTAACCTGTCAATCGCAAATCCAGTAGAAAGTTCTGGGAAAGTTGTTTCTGTGCTTTAAGGCGAAAGAGTTTAATAATCTCTCCAACAGTTGGCAGGGGAGGCAGACGGAAAGCTGCCACTTTTCCTGGAACAGCCATAAGACAAAACTCTTGTTCCTTCCTCCTAAAGAGACATTAAAAAGATGATCCTAGTATATGAGATAAATTCTACTATACTTGCTATTAAAAATGCTACCAAGTTTACAAACCAAGCCATGACTTACAAATCATTAAGTGCTAAATTTTAAACATCAGTATTTTGACTATTGCGTGCAGTGCTTATGCTTAACACGTATTTGAGGGATTGAGCAAGTCTCGTTTTGTAGCTTTGCCAAAACATCAGGTAAAACAAAACCCTCTCACAATTGTTCGATGTCAATCTTTCACTATTTTAGAAAAGAATCGTTAAGGATAATCTGCTTGAACTCATGGCATCGCATAAAACAGAACATACTTTATTAAAGCGTCCCTAAAGAATTAAAAGATTTATTTATTTATTTATTTACTGCTGAACCGCCTGGTTTTCTAAGGAGAGGGACAGAATCACAGAATGGTTCGGGTTAGAAGGGACCTTAAAGATCACCTAGTTCCAACCCCCCTGCCATGGGCAGAGACACCTCCCACTAGACCAGGTTGCTCAAAGCCCCATCCAGCCTGGCCTTGAACACTTCCAGGGATGGAGCATCCACAACTTCCCTGGGCAGCCTGTTCCAGGCAAAGATCAGAATACCAAGTGTAAACAAGTGCGTTAGCTAATTTAAAAAAAAAAAAAAAAATATTTTAACTTTCAGCATGACAGG
>VYZM01003922.1:325837-352885 GCA_013398915.1 Dromas ardeola
GAGCGGGGGCTGGGGGAGGCCCCGCCCCGTGGCCGCTGCCACCCCCACCCCCGCAGCGCGCAGGCTCCCGGCGAGAGCGCCCGGCGGGGCGTCAGAGGGCGGCGGGCTGGCTGAGGGGACCCGGGTCGCGCGACGGGCGGGACGGAGGCGCCGCGCGGCCGCACGCGCCTCTCCTCCCTCCGCTGCCGGAGCAGCACCCCCGCGGCGCGCGGCTCCTTACAGTGTAGGGCGGCAGCGAACCCGGAAAAGGAAATGCCTCTCCCCGGCCTGCGCGCGCGTCGTTAGAGGCGCGTGCGCCTGTTTCAGCGCCTTGATTGGCTCCGTGTCCCGGGGAGGGAGGGCCGCGCATGCGCCCGGGGGCGGGCAGGCAGGCGCCTACAGTGCGCGTGAGCGGCGGGGGGCGGTTGGTATGGTGTGTGGCTGTCTGCTGTTCCGTGGGTTAGCGGAGCTGCTTGGGGCGGTCTCGGAGGTCGTTCCGCACACAAAGTATAATATAAACGTGTCATAAAGCTTCCGCTCGCCTGCTGCCGCCGCCGTGGCTGCCGGGGGGGGTCCTGCCGCACCACCGCAGGAGGCCTCGGAGCGAGGCGCCCTGGGAGCTCTAGGCTCCGCGGGCCGAGGTGGGCCTGAGGTGGCGGTGGTTAGCACGGCAAAGGTGATTCTAGACAATGAAAAAAAAAAAGCTGTTGGCAGTCATTATTGTGGGTTGAAGTGTAGTTATTTTCTGTGGTAACTCGATTGGTCTGACATCCTTGCAGGTAGGCAGAGCTGTTAATCTGCAGGCTCCAGGGGCAGGCCCGTGGGTGTTGATGGAATCACAGAAGCACAGAATGATAGGGGTTGGAAGGGACCTCTGGAGATCATGTAGTCCAACCCCCCTGCCAGAGCAGGGTCACCTGGAGCAGGTTGCACAGGAACCCCAGGCGGGTTTTGAATGTCTCCAGGGACGGAGACTCTACCACCTGTTTGGGCAGCCTGTTCAAGTGCTCTGCCACCCTCAAAGAAGTTCCTCCTCGTGTTTAGGTGGAACTTCGTATGTTTAAGTTTGTGCCCGTTACCTCTCGTCCTGTCACTGGGCAGCACTGAAAAGAGCCTGGCCCCATCCTCCTCACACCCATCCTTTAAGTATTTAGAAACATTGATAAGATCCCCTCTCAGTTGTCTTTTTTCCAGACTGAAGAGATCCAAATCCCTCAGCCTTTCTTCATAAGAGAGATGTTCCAATCCCCTAATCATCTTCGTACCCCTTAAAAAGACATGGAAGTGGAGTGGGAATGCAGTTCACGCATTTTCAGATCTGTCTGGAATTGAATTGTACTGCTATTTTACAGTGGAGGTTTGGGGTTTTTTTAAATTTGATTGAGCCGATTGCTAGGCAGTTTTTCAGCTAGCCTGGATACTGCACAAATGCCTGGCTCTGCTAATTTCTGTGTGTCTAGAGATTAATTTTAAAGTGTGATCAGAACCTGTTCATTTCCTGCGAAAATTTGAATGCTTCTGTGTTTCTGGATATCGGAGTTTCTCAATTGCAGCCATACAGCTCACGTCTTGATCTGATTGGGAAATTGGCATTGAAGAAACAGGTTTAATAATAGTGTTCTTACGAGTGATTGCATTATATAAACTGAGCAATTGCATGTTGCCACAGAATTTTAGCTACAATATACTGTACCAACATGCACATAAGTGCATGTGTTCATATATATATATGCATATATCTTTATGTATATATTCTTAAAACATTGTCCAGTTTTGCTCATCCTGAAATTCACTGGTAGCGTCAGAAGCCATTTTGGCAGAGTATTTCTGCACTATCTTTTGTCACAGTGGATTAAGGAAGTTCCCTTCTCCGCAGCACTTTTGACAATTGTTGGGTTTTAAGGTTCTTTTTCCATTTTGTCTTTATAATTCCATGCATAATGGTTATTGGGACAGTACAAGTGAATGCTAAGAAGATGTTTCCAGAAAGTTAAACAGCTACTAAAAAGCCACAGGTAATCAAGGATATTGTTAGGTAGATGTAAGAAAATGAAGACATTAAAGGATTTGCAAAAAGTAACTCCTCACTCAGGATAAATAATGTGTGTAATTCTAAACAGCTTTGTGCATTAGACATAGCTTCTGCCATCAATAGCCTGTTCTAGTTAAATAATAACAGCAACTGCTGTAATGTATTTTAGTGTTGTCCTGTGAAGAATTAAGTGAGGAAGGTTGATATTCAATATCTGCATCAATCTCTCTTTACAGATTTGTGTTCAGCTGTATTCTGAGATCAATAAAGTTTATCACAGTTGAAACCTATGCATGCGAGATAAATAGTATGTGTGTGAACATTAGTGGAGTCAACAGGAAAGAGAATATAATGTGAAGGGGGCACATTTAAAGAAAAATGAAAATGGATCTAATTATGCAGTCGTCAAAAACATAGCGAAATTTGCAATTGGTGTCAGTAAGAAAAGGAGCTGACCTTGGGCTTATTGTTTACATACAGTGCAATATTGGGATAAAATGTCATGGTCCTAATCTTATCTGAAACGCTGGACTTTTGAGTTCGTGATATATTTGTCTTAATATATATTATTTGAATTTAAAGTCATTATAAATGAAATATAAAATGTAAGCTCCACCTGTTGGTGAAGATGTGGGATTTCAAATGATATTTGCTACTTTGCCCAATTCCAAAGGATGAGCTTTTTTCATCTCGCAGCCTCAAGTCTACTCAGTCTTTGTATACAAATACTGTTCTGTCATAGTTAAAGTACAAGCTCTTTCTTGATTTGATGCACATACTGAAGTTTCCAGGTATTTCACGTGGCCATAACTCTTATTGTAATAATAACAGGATATAAGATTTATACTTAAGTACCTCAAAGAAATATAGCAATCTGTGCCAATAGGTCTACTTGTAGAAAAATTTTGCTAGAAAACTCACTAAAATAATAATTCCAGTTTATAGTTTAAATGTTTTCCAGAGTCCTAAAGTTGCTATAGGGGTAGTAGTGTATGGGTTGGAAAGTAAAGGTGGCCTCTGAAACTCATGAAGGGAAAGTAGATGAGTTAAGCCTTAACTCGTCACATTATCTGGTCATTTCTAGAAGATGTCTCCAGTTAAATCTTACGCCTTCTGCAAGAGGAAAAGTCTGCTTATCCCAGCCCTTTTGTTCCTCTGCGAGTTATGTAGGGCCTGCAGGAAGAGCACTTCCTTCTTATGGTCCTAACAAAGTTCACAGAAGAAATGTGAGAAAAAGAAACTGGAAGGAATTTTTTCATTCCTGTGAATGCCTGACACTCCAGCCTCTTAGTGGAACATGCTTTCTCCCTTGAGGTGTTGGAATTGTCACTAGAAGATGTTTCTGACTATGTGCCTCAAAGTCTGCAAGAAGAATAGGCTATTGGAAGATCTTCCACATTACTCTGGCTATCGTGTCATATCTCATGCTCTGCCATTGTTAAGAAAGTGGCCTTCTAATGGCCTGCACGCTCTATGTGAAAGGTTTGTGTTCCAGAGTTCACTGTCCAGAGGAGAACGTTGAGGAGTCATTGTCGTGCCATGGACAAAGCAGTGACCCATAAGTGGGGAGATAAAGATTTTGTTCCTAGCCGTCACAGTGATGTGCAGTGTGATTGCAGGGAGGTACCGTGCATGCCTCTCTACGTTCACTGCTTTGTAGCTGTCTTACCTGCTTTGAATGTAAGGCCTTTGGTGACAGGATTGACTTTCTGGTATTTTTGTAACAGCAAAGGGTTATGAACACCACAGTCAGGATAGTCCTTAAGTATGTAGAAAGCATCTAGAATATGGAGAGCACTACCATAAATAGCAGTAATAAAACTTTAATGACCCCTCAAGTTAGACTTTGGGCAGCTAGATTTTGATGCTGGAGCTCAGCTCAAGAATCCATTGGAGGAGTTTTTAATGTTTTCTTTCCTTCCTCCAGGGTGAGAGAAGTTTACAAAAAAAATAAACAAAATAATACAGAATTTTAGAATGCTGGTGAAATACTTTATTTTGAGAATGGCAGGAATCCGCCATCTGACTTATTTTATCATTCAGTTGTGTCTTGACCTTAGAGACAGAGCCAGCTAGTTTTGAAACATTCAGCGCGTTTTCCACAGATCAGATAGATGCCGGGAAAAGATAAACTGGGCATCTGAAGCAGCTCAGATTCGGCTCCTGAGATCAGTTGTGCAGAGACACCCTGATGGGATCACTTGGAGTTATTTTCTTGACTGCAGCTTCAGTTCAGGTTCACCTGCCAGCACTGCAAGGGTTGAAACCAAAGTTGCATCCATAATTATGGAAAAGCATGTGCACTGGTGGAAGGTTTCCACAGTAATTGTGGAATTTGAGTGGCAATTTCATTTTTCAATTTTACAGACTTGCTGAGCTCATTCATAGATACTAATTATTTACTGGTTCTACGTTCAGGTTGTTACAGCTTAAAAATAACCCCCTTTAAAAGGAAGTAGAATATCACTGACCTAAAATGATTGTATTACTTGGGATTATTGTTACTAGTTTTATGTTGCAGCATCATGTTGTAGAAAACAGGGTTCACACCATACTCTTGAAATGCCACACTCTATTCAAATTCTGAGACAGAAAAATCTATTTGACAACTATTTTACATCAACTTAAGGTAAATAAGATGTAAATGGCCAGATTGCATTCAAAAATGATGAGGAAGTGTAACACCCAAAAGAGGTTCGATACAGAAAATGTTTTATTTTCCACCCTGCTGGAAGTATTTTCATACCACAAGGCCTCTATTCTTTAGCTTGTTCTCAAAGGCGCTGTTTTCTATTGTTGGTTAAAATAAAATGTTTAGTATTTCTATTGCGCTACCTCATAAGGATCTTAAATAGATTTTAGGAGCCCGTTGCACCAGGCACTGTACAAACAATACAGTGACAGCCCTTTCTCAGGAAAACTTCTGTGACCAGATAAAATGCTGAAGAAAATAAGTTAGCAAATGGGAAAAAGTTTAGGTAAGATAACAGCAGAGAGATGTACATTTGTATAGTCACAGTAATTTTCAAAGCCACAGGCTGCAAAAAAATGCAAAACTGTCATGAAACCTCTTCAGTATTAACTCTGTAGAGGATCTGTAAGATGGTTTCTTGCTCTTTGATGGTGGAGGCAATGCATTTCAGAATAGCTTTTTTGAACTAAATGTTCTGCTTGATGCAATGGTAACATTAAATGTGAAATAAAATGGAATATTACTACATACATTTCTTCCCCTAGGGCCAAACAATCCGGTTATGGGGGAAATCTTCCTACTTTTGTCAGTCTACCACTGTGGATTCATCAAGCCACGTTATGATCAAGAACATTATTTTCCTTGTTATCACTTCCATAATGTTGTGTAGCAAAAACTAAACACTCAAGGAACAAAGACTTCCTGTTAACAGAAAATCTGGCAGAAATTTCTGTCCAGACTGCTGAGTTCTTTCCTAACATAACTCAGGAAGTACAAAGATCCATGGCTTTCAGTATTGCCACAGCAGATGTCTAAAAATCATTATATTTATTTTAAAACATTAGATTTTCTTTTAATGCTCGATTCTTCTGATGTGCCTTTTGATTTGTGAGCCATTTAATCTACTCGGGTCACACTGTCAAGCTCTAGCTGCAGTCATTCACAATAGAAAGTTTATTTTTAGTTGACAGTTTTGGTTTGCACTTGATCGTACCATTCTAGGTGCTAGGGCCTTTAGAAGGAATATCAATTTATGCAAAGTTTGGGATAAAATTTTAGGTATGCCAGGAATTATGAGAATCAAGGCAACTCTCACTTACTCTCACTTACAAGACTACACTCACGCTCTGCTGGCTTCTGTAAAAAGGGTGATTTTCACGCTGCAAATAGGACCCAAAACCCAAAAACCCAGACTCAGCACTGAGAGCTGCCGCACCATTATGGCCCATTTATGATTGGGAATTTTGCAGCATTGTGAAACATTGGTGATTTAGTGAGCTTGGTCTTGTTCACCCAACACCCCAGTCTCCGTCTTGGAGAATGTTCCCATGAGGGTAATAGTTGTTTGCGTCTTAATTAGGCTCTCTGGCAGAGTGTTTTCAAAATTTATGTTCCAGTTTTATGCATTAAATATTCCTAAGTTAAAGAAAAAAATTGAGAGTAAAAGCTTTCTGGCTACTTGCAACAGCTCCCACAAAGAATTTCATTAAAAGTACAGCATACCATATCAACTGAAACACAGACTTTTATACTCACTTGTTTATCATGAAAAATGAATACAAAATCACATGAACCTCTGAGAAGCAAGTGAAATTTGTACTGTCATGCAGGTAACAGTGTTCATCGCCACACTATGTCACCATCTATGCCTCCTGTGCAATAATCTAATTTATGGTCTTGTAAAACCCAGCCACAGACTGGTAGCAGCACAGAGCCTGTGTCTTCCCTGTGAGGGGAGGTCACTAAGCAGGCTTCATCCCTGGGTGTTCCTTTCCCGCAGGGCAGTTTAAATACATATATTTACCCCATCTGGACTTACTGGACAAGGTGTTAGAGTTAGATGAGGTCCTTCAACTCCTCCTTTTGTGCTTATATCAAGGCAAGTCGGTTGCTGCCCGATGCCTCAGAAATAAGTGACACCCTGTTGTAAGTGCCTAATACCTGTGGTGGGTTATTTATGCTCTCAGAAAAAGTGATATTCAAAAAGAGTACAGAGAGGAAACCTTTTGGATTCAGTTCTCTAACTTCTGCCTTTCAAGTACAGAGGTGGGAGAGGAGTCTGTGAGCTTGAGCACGGAAGGCTTTCTGTCTTCAAAATGCTGGAAGGGTATTTATAAAATGCAGATGGTAGAAATTTCAGGGCACGAATATTGGACCAAGCTCTCTGGCCACTGGGTGCCACTCTTGTTCCACGGCGAGGGAGCTGCACAGTCTTTAGCAAGGAACAGAAAGTTTACTGATTCCACTGTGTGCCCTTATGTCGAGTCAGGCTGCCAGAATACGAATGCCGTGTTTTCTGCCTAGCAGAAATAAAAAGCAGAAGGTCAGTGACAGAGGCTTACAGTAAACAAGAAAAGAAGATTTAGCAAGCAAAATCTAAGTTGCAAAACGCGGAGGTTCAGGTTTACTGAATATACCACATGAAAGGGTAGGTTGTTAATCACAGTTGCTCTGCTTTTGAGGAGCTCCTAAGTAGGCTAGGTCAGAATTCGTATTTTGCTAAGGAAAGGTTAAGACTGGCTCAAAAATCTACTTTAAGAAGAAAGCGTTTCATTGACTGTTAGATTTTAAGTCAGCTTTTTCCATCTAATGCAGCTGGTACAATAAAACGTAGTGCCGCTGTTTGAACTTTGACTTACTTATATCATTAGGGTGCTGTCACTACCACGGCATTCTGACCATGCATCTCTGAGGTGGCAAACAACCACCTCATCTGTAGTGATGAGTATCAGAGAGTAAAGCTAACTGGAATGATTTCTCTGTCCGGACTAAGGGAAGTGCTAAACTGGAATTAAAAATAGTCAGCAAGAAATTGCTCCCCTAATCAACAGCGTGAGTTTTTTCTAGATATATTGTGCTTAGGCTTTACCTCCTATAAATTGCTAGAATTCTGTTAAAGTCGTGGTGACTGTGCTGATTTCTAGCAGGTGGGAATACTTTTTAATTCTTTTATGTCTCATTAGTTTGATTTGGTTTTAAACCAAAATATTCTAACATATTTGAAAAAAACAACACTGATCTGTTCACTTCCAGATATATTCTGTCATACTGTGATCTGAAAATGGAGGTAGATGGGGGATAAACTGATTTCTTTCTGGCTCTTCACATGTGAAACTCTTGTTTGAAGTTAATTTGGAGCCACACTCCGCGCAGACTGCTAATGAATGTGTCTGTTTAGCCCTGTGTATTAAATAGACACTATTCAATGTTGTATCCAAAGCTTCGAATGGATTTTTTTTTATTGTAGTTACACCCGGAGGCCCCCAACAGAACTCCAGCATGTCGGAAATTGTACTAACATAGCAGAAGATATGACCTTTGTCAGGAAAACCTTGCCATGTAAGTCTAAAAGAATAGAAAAGAGTAGATACTGACAGATGAAGAGAATAAGGAGGCACAGAGTTAGTACTGGTCAACATGACAAGCTGTGGTCTCAGCAAGGCAGAATTTTTCCTATAGCATCACAAAAGAAGGATCTGAAGGGTTCAATAAGGGAACTTTGCAGATGTTTATGGGGAGGGCAGAGGGGAGAAAACATCAAGGTGCTTCTTTGAAACATGGGCTGCTTGCATGAACCAGCTGGCCTCTCAAGAATGTGTGAGTTTCCAGGAAGCAGACTCAGAAATCTTTGTACAGGGGCAAGTGAACGTGAGGGTTTGTGGTGTATGTTGCAACATAAAAGGTGAAGCAGTGGAAGATGTAAAGAGAGGAGGGATCTAGCCAAAGTGAGAGGTGGATAGATATGTGGTGAAGGACGGATATGACAAGTGGGACAAGGAAGCATTTATGAAGGCCATAGAGAAGGTGGTTTCAGTATGCAAGGTGTGAAGAGTTGAGAATTGGATGAGAATTTTAGCTACATGAGTGAAAAAGTATCTTACAGATGTTGTGGAGAAAGATCTGCAAGACAAAGGTTGGGAATGAGGCCCAGTTAGAGGTCGAAGGTGGTAATGATAGTCTGATTATATGAGTAGATGGGATCACAGTGGTAATATTGTCAACAGTGATCCGAAAAAGTATTGCTAGGAATGTGCAGGAAGAACATTTTAAGGCATTTTTATTGTCCAGACCATGCTATCCCAGGCCTCATTCTGGGCACACAGGTACACACTGTAAGCTTTACCTCTTGCCCCTTACTCTTAGCACATGCTAAGAGTGAACTGAGAAGATCAAGATCAGAAAGCACTTGCGAAAGACTCCATACACTTGATAGCAGGAACAATTTAGGAAAGTATTTGAAGGCTAGGAAGAGTCTACTAGGACTGAAGCTGTAAGTGAGAAGGATGCAAAAGCTTGGATCTGTCTGTGATGTAGAAGGACAGGTGAGCATTAGAGAAGGAGATCTAACCAAGACTCAAGGTTTGTTTCTCTAAGGACCACAGAAACTTTGTGTTAAATAAAAGTCTTTAAAACAGAAATTAAAATCAGCAGGAATCCAAGGTATGGTTTCACCTGGATAAGTAGCTCACTGACTTGTAGAGTCACACTAGTGAACAAGAGATCATAAGAAGAGTGGAAATAGGGCATTGGGAGGCTTCAGGGTGAAGATAAGTGGCTTATATTTGATGTGAGAGAAATGGAGACTTCCTTTGATTAAACCCGCAGTAACTAGCCTGCACAGGGTCTAAATGCCTTATTAGATATTACTAAAACCTGCAGTCAATTATGTGACACTGGTGGAGAAAAAGTCTTTAGAGACTTGAGAAGCTCTCTGTGCAAGGACTCAGATCCTAAGGTGGTGTATCAAGATAGAAGTCTGAATATCCGTAGTACCAAAGTACCTCATCCACAAGTCATCAAACCATTCCATGTAGCCTGTGCAGCAGGATGTGGAACAGATACAGCTGATATAGGGACTAGAAAGGCAGTTAAGGTAACTCTTGGTTTTCAAGAATAACAGAACTTGCCAATATCCATTCATTAACTCAAGATTGTTTTTTCAATGGCTGTTCCCTAAGTCACTTGCATTTCATCAGTTCAAAGCGTCAGATTGGGTCAAATTCAGCTGCTTTGTTTTTCAGTACCCTTCTAGAAATCAATACAAAATGCAGATACTACAAGCTAAAACAGTTTGAACTTTTCAAAGATGCTTAAATGAACTATTTTCGATTGTCTTTGATAACCACCTTGCAAAGTGGTTTTTTTACACTTAGTTAGAAAGGTGCTCAGCTAACCTGGTTATAAACACATCTGATGATACCTTCTTAACCAGTCTTGTAGCTTCCCCTTTGAGACCTATGATAGGTTTTCTCTGAGGAGTCATTTAGGTCCTGTGCCAAGACACATATTTGAATTGGACAGCTCAACCTTGAATTAAACACATCTTCCCTATTTTCCAAAATTGCAGTAGACTATCATGACTACATTTCCCTACCAAACAAAAGACATTTTCAGCTTCCCCACTCACCTTGGTATCTCAAATGAGACTTGACAATTTCTGATAATTTGGTGTTTTTCATCAGAAAGAAAAATCTGATCAGATTTTTGGTGAGTAACACTCAATACAGAATTACATTACTTTTGAGAATACTGCGTGGCATGCAGGTTCTTGGCAAAGGATCCAACTCTGCAATTTCTCCTTCAGATTGAGGATATATCAGATTACGTTTTTACTTCTGGTCCCTGTTGTTTTTTTTTTCTGCAGGTTCAATACACCCTGGTGCTAACAATGCAAAGGGAGAAAATAGCATAGATAACCCTGAGACTTGTTAAATTGCAAACAAGAAATGCAGCAGTGTCTTTAAAGAATCACGGAATTGTTTATGTTGGAAGGGAGCTCTTGAGATTATCTAGTCCCGTGTTTCAGTCTGTGCCCATTTCTTGTTGTGTCACTTGGAATCACTGACAAGATTCCCCTGAGCCTTCTCTTCTCCAGGCTGAACAATCCTCGGCTCTCTCAGCCTATCCTCTCATGAAAGATGCTTCAGTCCCCTAATTGTTTTTGTGGTCCTTTGCAGGACTCACTCCAGTAAATCCATATCTTTCTTATACTGGGTAGCCCAGCACTAGACCCAGCACTCCAGATGTGCCTCTCTAGCACTGAGTAGAGGGGAAGGATCACCTCCCTCAACCTGCGCTTCCTAATGCAGCCCAGGATGCTGTTGCTACTGAATGATCTTGCCTTTCAGGGAATCAAGATCTGGTGTTGGGAAGCCCTGATCCCTTCATTCTGTGCTGTCCTCATTAGGACATCTGCCTTGGTACAGGAAATCCTGTGTGGGATAAACTGGCATCTCACTTGCCAATTGTCCATAGAGTGAACTGAACAACCCGGTCACCTCTTTTGGAATTTTTCCTGCCCCAGATACACAGGTGGTTTTTCCAGTCAACCTGCAGAGACTGTTTTTCTGGGGTACACCATTATCCTCTGGTGATCCACCATTCTGGACATGGTTTTTATTGTTTTGAAGTGATGAGAGGAAAGTATGGTTTCTTCTAGACAGTTGCACAAGTGTACAGAATGTGACTTATGGTCCATAACAGAAGTCAGTCTCCTAGGTTCCAGTTGGAAGCCTAATGCAGCAGGGTCACAGCCGTTTGCCATCATCACCTTACCTGACTTCAGTATCAGTATCTCTTTGGCCACATGGTAGGGTCCACACCTGCATCCCGTAAACATGTCTTGGGCCTGTTGCCCAGCTTTGGGAGCTGAGTTGTCTGCTACCTGTGTCCTTCCCATTGCAGTTCTGGAAGCTCGCCAGCAACCTTTGAGGTACAGCTGCAGGTACTCAACGTGAGGGAACCGTAGACATTAGATTTGTGACTTGTTCACAGTGAAATAAATTAAGGACCTCTCCTTTCTGCTAAGGTGCTCACCTCTTCTAAATCACTTCTTTTATCTACCATGATTCCCAGTTTATGTGGACAGAGAAAACTAGACCCAACTCAGAATAGGGGGCAGCCTAGAAGTTCTGAAGGAGCTGACAAACTTAGGAGCTCAAGACCTTAGGCTTTTGGCTCTTTTTGTTGTCTAAAGGTCAAGTCAAAATTCCTATCAGTCTTCTGCACATTATATGATTTCCTCAGGGATAGAGGCGTTGCTGGAAGCAAAACTTTTATTTGTATGGTGCCAGGTAGAAAGCTATTGCAAAATCAATGATTCAACAGGAGAACATGCTTCTGGGTGAGCTGCACAAACTCCTGAGCTGCAGTGATGTTGTCCTGGGTATGAGTCTGAAAAGAACGTTTCCTGCCTAAATCATCATCAATAGACTTCTTCACTCACATTGCTACAGTCAGGGATGGCAGCTCTATGCCCTGCGCCACGCACGATGCCAATCACACAAAGACAGCCCATACACACCCAGCACATTTATGGGCCTCACATATCACTCTGAAACATCTGTCAAGGAGCTGCTGCCGTATTGGCATTCCCTCTCCTTGTGTGACACGACCTTCTGTGGCCTATATGAGCCCAGTCCGATAGGTAGAATCAGAGTAGTTGCTGGGCCTCCACGTGTTTTACAGCCTTCTGCAGCACCTGCTGCCCTGCCACCCATTCTGCCACTGATCATGGTCTCGTTGTCCATGTTTGCCTCACGATGGGACTGGTCTTCCTATCTTCTAACCATGACAAGGAATTGCCAAAGCCATGAATCTCACAAGCTGGCGTAGTTTGGTTAAATCACAACAAATCCAAACACCAGACAGAAGATGACACTAATCCTCCTTCAGGGCAGCATGAGGAAGCCTTCTAGCTATTCCTGGTTGAGGGCAAAACCATGCTGCACTGAACAATGGTCACTACAAATGCTGTGCCCCCTGTCACACTTCCTCTGCCCCTCCCTTTCCTTGAGGCCTTTGGCTTCTTCCCAATTACAAAGTGCTGCTTCCCAACTCAGTGATAGGCCTTGTACCTTTGACAGGAATTAGTATTGAAAATACTAATCTATATATGTCACATATTTATGTCACACAGATGCCTGCATTGTATTGAAAGTCAATGTGATTTAGTCTCCTAACTCAATTCCATTTGAAATGTTACCTCTGATAATCCCATGTATTTGATGAAAAATCCAGTTGTAAATATAATTTTGATTTAGTTGATAACCTAGACAAGTAAATGTTATGATTTTCAGCAGCTGTAGCATCGTTTAGAGACATTAGCAGATGTGGGTTTATAGCCATATACATCTGATCATCCTCTCCCAGCCTAAACACGCATTGAAATCTCATTCTTGTCTATTGCAGAAAGCAAAGTATCCAAACAAGAGCAGCTAGGAATGCAAATAAACTGGAAGGGCTTGAAAGCACCATCATGGACAATGTCCCGAGTTAAAGTCATTTTGCAAAATGTAAAAGTAACTTGCAAATATTCCAGATTCATACCCTTTGTAAGAATGATCTGTGCTGTTTCCCATTCCTAAGGTAAAGGGATCCGCTTAATCTAACCTTGGATTTATTTTCACATTCTGCCAGCCACCTGATTAAAAAAATTGCATCGTTCACGCTGTCGATGTCATTGTTGTGCTTTGATGCTAGGATATTCAACTCTGCTACTGAAGCAGCTCTGTGAGACGGGGCTGACAGAGGTACCTTTTCTAGAGCTCCCAAACAGAGCTGTGCAAGGAGTGACTCTGTGCAGGTAATCAAAGGATGCTTTTTGCAGAAAGCTTTTTTGCAATATAAAGTCATTCTGTATTTAAATATCTTTGTTTTTTAGGAAGTTTTCACTTTAATTGTTCATCTTTTCCCTTCCTGTAGCACAATTTAATCGTGTGCTCCATCCTTTTAAAGTGACTGGGTGGAATTTTAAGTGGCAGAATACTAAAAAAGTAATTCAGCTGTGGAGCTGCTATCATTCTGATAGTTTGGGTTCAACCCTACATGAGAGCATTAATTAGGTTCAGTTCATGAAGCAAGCTCTCAATGACTGCATTTCGAGATTGATATTGTCTTTTAGAGTAGTTTTCATTCCTCTGCTTAGCAATATGTCCCAGTGCTTTGTGGTGGTGGCAGCTAGTGGAGTTGAACTTACACAGTAAGGTATGAATTACTTTTTCCCCCCTCAACTTTGTTGTATTGACAGGGAATTTTGAAAATTTATGGATCCATTTTCCCCGATCAGCTTTGGATTTTTGTACACTAGTTACCACTTGTCAAAAGAAATAGGATAAAATCAGCATAATAAAATGCCTTCTGTTCTGTTCTTCCCATCACAACTGCAAACGTTCATAAATGTTTTCTGATTACTTCTGCAGGAGGCGAAGTGTACTAAATCCTTCCTTCCCTAGCATTAATTTAATAGAAAATATTAGTGAATGGAATGAGATGAAATGAATTTACTCTTGTAAGTAGTATTATTGCAGACACAGCTTTAATGTACCTTTAAGCAGGGCAATAACCAAATACCATTAGTCTGGATTACTATGGAGCCAATAACAGAGGTGATAAAGTGTTGAGATGAGAACTTCATATCTGGTTCTCCTAGAATTTATTTTACGCTGTTAATGTGTGTAATAGACATAAGAAATAACTGGGTCCACCTTTGCAATCTTAGAAAATTATCTAAGTACAAACAAGGTGGCAGAAATCAGAAAGCAAACAAATGCAGTGTAGCCTCAAATGGTCATAAACGGGATAAGTGCATCCAAGGAAACTAAAGCAGAATGTTATTTATTTACCTAGCTTTATTATTTGTTATTGTGTACTCTTTACATGAAATATTTATAGAGGAGCTTTAATACACTTGAAATTTTTCTGATCTGTCCTACATGAAAATGAAATCTTGGCTTTCCTGACAGCACATTGCTGTGCTATGTGGTGTTTAGCTGGATCCTGTTACTATGTGAGGCAACAAGCATTTTCCTGTGTTCTTTGCTCAGAGTAGGATCAGGCTTGAGTCCAGCATCAAAATCTGTACTCAGATATTTGGATAATATCGCTTAGTAGAAAACCCCAAATCTTGTTTCTTTTCTGATACATATTTTTTGTGTGTTTGTTTTAAGCCTCCTATTTTATCACAGAAATGACTCATTGTATGCCAGAGGACCTACTTTTCAGGTAAATACTTTACATCATACGTGTAATTCTAAGAGTGAGCAAGCATATATCATGCTTGTCCTGGGAATCAAAATACTTGTCTTTCAAACCATGCTGCCTAATAACAATATTAACCATTGCCACTAAAAAGAAAATAATTCAATTCAGTTTTATGTTCATTCAGAAAGCTCACAGATATTATTAAGGGTCCTGTCAAATATACGTAATACAGTTTATGGGAGAGGATGATTGCTGTAGCAGTTCAAGCAATAGTCGTGGTCCTGAAAGGCTGTGGTTTAATCCTTGTTCTGTCATTCCTTTGAGAGTTTGAGGCAAACCACTTAGCACTTCTATGTCTCGGTTCCCCATCTAAAACTGGAAGTAATAAATTTTCCACCTGACAAGGATATTATGAGAAAACATACATTCAAAGCATTTTGAACCCCAAAGGGACCACTACCCTTTTACCCTTGAGGCTTAAGTAGCAGCAGCCAATAATTTGAATCCAGTTACCCGCTGCACCAGTAACTTCCACTTAACTGAGCCTAACTTGTGTCTGGCTAGTCTGGACCTTTCAGAGTAGCACCCAGGCTTGACTGGATGACAGCAAGAGATACAGGTTTTACCATTTCTGATGGAGCCTTCCAGTAGCTAATCACCTCCTCTGTTAAAAGTGAGTGCCTTATTTCCTATCTGAAATTGTTCTTGTTATGCTTTAATATGCTAGATTAAAGAGCCTGCTAGTGCCTAGATTTTCTCCACATGAAGGTACTTGTACGCTATTACAGAATCATCTCTTAATCTAATTTTTGATATGCTAAGCTGATTGAGCCCTTTAATTGCAAGGTATTTTCTGAAGTCCTTGAATACGTTTGTGGCTCTTTTCTCTACCCTAATTTCTTAACATCCTAAGATGTACAACAGAACAATTTGCAATATACCAGTATTAGTCTCATCCCTCCCATGTACAAAGGAACAATTATCTCTTTTGCTGTATTATTTTATTGATTGTGTGTGATGAGATGTTTGTCTAGTAAAACCTCAATTTCTTCTTCAGTGTCGCTAATTTCCAAGGTCCAGCAGTGGGCTCTGAGTTTGGCATGCCTTCCGTGCCCTGAGATGTGCAGCTTCTCAGTTACATGTGTTCAGACAGTTGTTGTTTGAGTGTCTGCTCTGTGACATTGCCCACTTGTTAAAGATTTTGAAGTATTCAGACCTTTTTTGGTGATACGAGCTATATAAGAGTTTAGAGTAAGATTATCTACATTATATCTCAGTTGAAATTGGTTGGCAAATTAAGCAGTATTTGCTGAGGAGTAGAGGGGCAGAAAGGGGAACCAGTAGACAGACAGACAGACATCATAATTGCACAAGTCTTATTTCTTTAGGGAACCACATTACAGCCAGTTATTATGGAAAATGCAAATCTCAAAATTGAGATTGGTCTAACTTGGCTCCCCAGAAAAGGGAGCAACCAATTCTATACCCCTGTATAAGACAAGATATATTTGGAGAGCAAAGTCAATGAGATTCCCAGTTTCTTCACTAACCCTGTGAGAAAAGTCTCTTCTAATTTAGGAAAAACTTCCCCGTGGAGGCATTTGGTGTCTCACTTGAACAAAGCTCTGAAGATAGGGACTGACCTTGGGCATGTGTCTAACACCCTTGAAACAAAAAGCCCATCCTATATGCTTTCAGCTAAGCATGAGCACAAATGCTCTGCTGAACTGGAGCCTGGTGTAGTAACATTAATAGTATAATATATATTGTATATATGGATATAATTGCATCCATCCCCAAAACGGTGCCTCCCCACTTACAGACTTCATTATTGATGCCTATCTGCATGTATAGCAATAAGACAATCAGCATGTAGTAAAGCACTGGCTATTTCATTATAAACAAGTCAGACAATTTGAAGTGAATTAATCTTTTTTTCCTTTAAAGTTCAGTGTTCCATATTTGTAATATATCATTCTGCACTGACATTGACTAACTGAGCCAAATTCTGCTGTCCTCATTTTGGCAAAACTCCAGTTAATTTTGTTGTCTGGACTCCAAAGGTCTGGTTCTGCAGGATGCCAAGCAGATACAGTTTCTTTTGGTTTCACTAAAAGCTCTTTCAGCTCAGCACCTCCCAGCATCAGGCCATTTTTAAAATGTTTCAGGCTCCTTTATGAATCACAACGTTATAGAAGGATGATATACTTGCTGTAACGTACACAGGGAGGCCAGCATTTGCGATTATGCTTGATACTGTAGATACATCTTTGTAATGTTGACCACAGCTTCCATTAAATAATAAAATAGTTGATGTGCATTCCTGTCAGAGTGATTGTACTTGGGCATGTTTGTATTACAAAAGGTCCAGTTCAGTCAAATCTAGCTGTTCTCCACACGGTTTGTATTTAAAGTAACTTCTGTGTTGACCAGTATCACAGCATACATTTGTTTGTTTCATCCTCAAACCTTTGATATTACATTCAAAGTTGTCCAACTGTGCCTCTTAACTATCTTCCTCTTGCCAGCATGGTAAGGAATCAAAAAAAGAGGGATCTTAAATGGCTAGCTTTGCATTGGTATGCGTTCCGCATTGCCCTCTGGATTTCCTTAGCAGCACACAAACTCAGAAAATTGCATGGATATTTTACTAATATTAATGAGCAAATGGTGGGCATTCTTTAATCTAAACATTTTTATCTAAATGTAATGTAATTGTATAGTAATGTATAATTAATGAGTGTGATGCATTGCAGGTTGATTAGGTGCCTGTGACCTTTTGAATTCAACGTTTGTCTTTCAGTTTTTTAACCTTGATCAATTCCTGGAAACATGAGAATAAATACATTGTGCTTGTTACAGTAAGAGGGAATTGTGGACATCAGCTTCCGTGAGATCTAAAGGAGGTACATTCCTGCAAATTTCCTGTGTGCATCCACACCACAGCTACTGTGTGTTAATTTGTGCTTGTGTGTGCTTCCTTATCTTTGCTCACAAAGTCCCACTTAGTTCAGTTTTTTGACGGTAATGATTTCTGTGGAGGGTTTTGCAGCCTTGGACAGCAGCAGGAGGAAAGATGTTGCTTTTGTGCAGAGAACCTTGTCTTAAGGAAGGGCAGAGCCATTGCATGGGACAGGAGATTTAATGTTCAAGGCAGCAATGCTGGGGAATGGTCAGCGGTAGGCTGGAGACCAGGACTTCTGTCTCAGAGGAAAGGCTCATATCTGCCCTGTTTCCTGCTTAATTGCATATATCCGCAGAATAAAATCATAGAATCGTAGAATTGTCTAGGTTGGAAGGGACCTTTCAGATCATCAAGTCCGACCATCAACCTAGCCCTGACAAAAACCATCACTAAACCATGTCCCTAAGCACCACGTCTACCCATCTTTTGAATACCTCCAGGGATGGCGATTCCACCACTTCCCTGGGAAGCCTGTTCCAATGCTTGATAACCCTTTTGGTGTAGAACTTTTTCCTAATATCCTATCTAAATCTCCCCTGAGGGAAGCTCTGCATATCTGTTCAGGTCTGCGTATTCATCATTTGGCCAAATAAAAAAAGAGAAGAGCTCTCCCCAAACCCACATTTTTTGCTTAACAGAAGCTATAAGACCACTCAAAACCAGGCCTTTTAATAAAGTGCATAAGTGCAATCTTATCTGTGTAGCTTAAGGCGAGCGTGACTGGAAATTGTTTTTCATATTCAGAATTACCGTACCAGAGAAACAGTCTCTAGAAAAGAATCAAGACAGTCCAGTAGTTTAATAGCTGAATAATACAGATCAGCCTTCAGGACCCAACCTTGAGCCTGACATCAGTCTTCTGTGCATGAACTTCAAAGAAAACCATATTTAGTCCTCTAGGACAGTAAAAAGATTGTTTGAAGTTAGTAAAGCACATGTGTAAGTATTGGCAGGCTCAGGGCTTTTATCCTCTATGAATACAAATGTCTTACCATGTTAGAAGTCATTATTGTTTAGAAATAATAGCTGTAAATGTTTGAAGCAGATAGCCTTTGAAATATGCTGGTTTGAGTGGTTCATTATACTATACAACTTTTGTTTGTTTCTATGTGTTCTGAAAGAATATTAATATATCTTTTAAAGAGTTTAAGCTTTTTCATCCTTTCTTGCTTTTTAAAGGAGAAAAAATGTGTTTCCATGTCAACTAACACATTTGTTCACATATATTAAGACCACTGTGTAATTGAGATTTTTTTTTCACTGTAAGATATGATTTGTTGAAGGTCAAGATGACTCCTGTTAAATGGACTTAACTGGTTAGAGTTTTAAAATGCAAATCATCAGTCCACTCTCATTTAAACATGATCGGTAACATGTAAGTAGACATTCCTGCAAAATTATTCTTTTTGTGGCTGCAGCTTTAATGAGATGGACGCCTGATTTTATTCCACAGAAATGTGGAATTTCTCAGACAGCTAAGTGATCCCACGCGAGGAGCTGGAGTTGCTGCCGCAGAACAGATAACCTGACTAAGGTGAGAAAGTCTCAGCTCAGCCGGTTTCCAGCTCTGGGAAGGCTTAGGCCAGCCAGTCCTTGGCAGAGTGCCCTCCACCGTGTAAGTGGTCACCAAGGTGACTTCACGCCTGGTATTTGATTGCCTGAGAAGTGTCAGGAGAAGAGATGAAGGCCTAGGGATAATTTGACTCTGCGGCACACAGTACTGCACCTTCCAGCCCATCGCCTGCTATGCTGCTTTGACTATCACAGGTTTGCATTCCTTGTTATTTGACTGACTCTGCACGTTTCATTTAAGCTTTTGGTATTCATAGGGCAAGCTGGGTGGAGCACTGTCACATTTTTCTTTTCCTTTTCTCTGTTCCTGAAGAAATTCAGGTGATTTTCCCTCCAAAAAAAAAAATTCACTGAAATTTTTGACGAGTTGAGATTATAAACCTACCATGTCATTTAATTCATTACTTTTCCAGAGCAGCTGAGCTGCCTTGAAGGCAGTTCTTATAAAATCTCCTGGTAATCAGGAGTACTCAAACCTATGAAAACTTCGTCATTTTTTTGCAGTTAACGGTATTTCCTCTTAACCATTTTATTATATCTAAAAGCAGGATAGAAGCAGGAGAGTCCTTATAACAGTGATGACAGGGTACAGGCACCGTATGATGGACCTTCTGTTAAGAGTGGCAGTTCCTGTTTAATCTTTCAGTGTAAACTAAGGAGCAAACTTAAATAATTTATACTATATGCGTAACTTGGGAGGAGGGGGAGAGGAGGGAAACCCAGAACATATAAATCCATGCATTTTAATTTACACTTACTAGTGAATAAACTTCAATTATCGTAACACAACTTCAATCACTGTAATACCACTCTTTTTATTGTAAGAGCCAAAGTAATTAATCTGTATATTTACGAACCTTGTCTATGATTAGTTTTCTGTCACAGGATGTGGTGAGTCTATGCTGTTATGACTATATTTTATTTACTAATATTTTCCTACACAGTGCTGAACACTCCCTGCTGAAGAAGCTGAATGGACAAATCCATGAAGATATCTTTCATTTTCCCTGACAGTGAATGATGTTTTCATATATAAACATAATAATAGAGTCATTACATATGCACTCACATGCTCATAGCTGCTGTGTGCTCGGTGTTATTCAAAACAAGGCAGGAAGCCAAATCTTCCTAGTTCCCAATTTGATTTAAATTGTATTTGTAATAAAGGGATTTTCATTCAACCTAAATGCAGTTTCATCCTAGTCCAACAAGCCTCCCCACTTCTTTTTTTTATTATTATTATTTTTCCTTTATTCTAGGTCACTCAGTCCTGATACAAGTGAAATTCTCCTCTGGTGGTGATAACAGCAGTGCTACTCAATGAACTATAACAAGGGCTCTAAATGCATCTCCTGTAGCATACCACAGTGATTTGCAAAAGTGGGAATAAATCAAAGCAGCGAAGAGATGCCATGTTGAGCCAGAAGCTAAATGTTACATCTTGTTGCATGAGGCTAGGGGGAGAACAGATCCTGTTTTTCTGGCAGCACAATATCTTTGTGCTTGTTACCTCCGATCCAACCCCATTAAAACAATCATTCAGAATCTGCAGGAAATTGTCACCTCTTTCTTTCATGCAATGGCAGCTGGTATTGGTGCCTACACACATTTCTCATTTCCTTCAAGATTTTCAACACACATTAAAAAAAGCAGCTTAATTTATATTAAAAAATGTGTCAGCTTACCCTGAGGCTCAGCACGGGCACCAGGGAAAAAAATAAAAGATAAATGCCTCTAGGTGAACTGGCAGAGGCTCTAATTCTCCACTCACTCTACTGCTACACAGTATGCACCACATTAATCATTTCACATAGGCAGGCGTTTAAAAAAACTTCAACAGTTTTAAAACAAAGATGCATTGCCCTAAACTTAATAATAATACAACTGTATCGCGTAGAACAATCTCAGTTCGCACATACTGCATCCCCTAATAGAAGGGGTATAAAATAATATTGGAGTCTTCTGTGGCATAATTTTTATTATTCTGTTTCTTTTGTCTATACAGTTATGTTCCCTCTAGTGAGTATTTTTGTGTGTGTGTATAAGTATACAAATATAATGTTGTCATTTGTCTTATTTGAGTGCTGACATACACAGGATGTTTTCTACCTCCCATTTTTATTGTGTGGCTGGGTAAATGCGTTATGTGACCCTAATGAACTCTGTTCCGCCTCAGTCCAACTTGAATATAGTTTTTCTTTAACTTTCTGTCCTGGGGAATAGGGAAATAGTTTTCTCACTTTTCCACTTTTCTAGCTTTTGTGAATGTTACACCATTCATGTATTTTTCATTTTGTTCTCCCTCATTCCAGAATTATCCTGTGCTCCATGTGCTTAGTAGTGCTAAAGTCACAGAGAGAAGTGCAAATAATACTTGAAGGTGGAAGACAGCATCAGGTCTAGGAAGGTGGCAGTGATATACTCAGATGTCAAAGATGAGGAGTACAAAGCTGTGAGGGAAGGACTGCTTTAGGGGATAGGACCTATAGCCATGGCAGCTGTAGTGCCAGTGAGAGCTACGAGAAGATCAGTAAAGATTCAGGTTGCATGAAGACCATTGTTTCATTGCTTTGATATACAAGGTGCTGCAAGGCTGGCTGACCTCACCAGCTGGAGACAGTCCTCTTTTGGAGAAAGCATCGGTGGTTTTACAGATGGCATGCGTAGCTTTACATTAGTCCCAGCATGATAGAAGATGTGGCTCCAGGGAACAACATTCTGTGGGCCCTGGATGGGTTGTTAGAAACATGGTTGTCAGACAACAGCGTTTCCAGCAGCTCTGCAGCTGGCCTCAGTTGTATTTCAGGACTCCCAGCAGCTGCCTGAGAGGGTTTGCAGAGGTGAAAACATGACTTACTGTTTTGTACTTCCCTCTCAGTGCTATGTGAGTATAGCAGAGAACAGATAACTAGTCTGAGTAGAATAGTCTGTGACCTATGAGGAAAGGCTGGATCAGTGACAAGGCAGATTTAAAACCAAAAAATGCAGATATAAATCAGACTATGTTACAAATGCTAAACAGTGATATATGTATGGGCGCATTTTACATCCATACACCATTCTTGAGGCTGTCAGCTTGGCATATGACAAAATGGCAGGCAAACACCGTTCCTCCCGCATCGACAGAGATTATTGAACATTGAACCAAACAAAAGGCTTTTCAGTATGATGGGGAACTTGGTGGGCATGGATCCTGCAACTCAACAACTGGTTGTGCAGCTGATGTTGACAACAGGGATCTGGCTTTTACAACCATGAGACCCACTCTGAGGATTAAGGACTGTTAGGAAGAGATGGGATCCACTGCAGTGGGGCAAAGGCTGGCCAGCCTGTGATGAGAGCTTTAAATTAGGAATGATGGGGAGGGAGTGGATGACCAACAATTGAGTGAGGAAGTGGTGCACTGTGGCGACAAGCAAAGTGTGTGGGATGACGCGAACAGGAGAGACTACGCAACCAACAAAACAGGACAGAAGAGGGCCCACCCCAAGGGTATCCAAACAAACAAGCAAGTGCGTACAGGACAGCTCTAACACCACTTCTTGGAAAACCCACATAACTGGATGCCTCTGGAGTGCCTGTACACTAACACATGTGGCATAGGGAGGACACAGGAGGAATCCCATGCTTGGAAGGATCCCATGCAATAGGGTCCTAGGGAGAAGAGGGGACCGGGAGAACCGGATGATTTTCAAGAATTGCCTCCTCCAAGTTCAAAAATGATCCCTCTTGCTGTGGAGTAAGTCGAGCAAAGGTGGTAGGAGGCCTGCATGGATGAACAAATCTCTCCTGAGAAAACTCAAGCACAAAAGGAGGTGCACAAGAGGTGGAAGAAGGGACAGGTGATGCAGGAGGAATATACAGACACTGAATGTGCAGGCATGGTGTTAGGGAAGCCAAAGCCCATTGGGAGTTGAATCTGGTGAGAGAAGCGAAGGGCAAGAAGAAGGGCTGCTCTGCATGCATGAATAACAAAAGGAAGACTAGGAAAATGTTGGCCCGCTGCTGAATGGGGTGGGGTGCCTGGTGCCTAAGGCCATGGAGAAAACAGAGGTAGTCAATGCATTTTTCACCTCAGTCTTTACAGGTAAGGCTGACCTTCAGAGATCCCAGGCTCCTGAGGCAAGTGGGAAAATCTGAAGCAATTCAAACTTGCTCTCAGTGAAGGAGGATCAGGTTAGGGAGTGTTTAAAAAAGTCCATGGGAACTGATGGGCTGCACCCAAAAGTGCTGAGGGAGCTGGCCATTCTTCATTATCTTTGAATGGTCATGATGATGGGAGGAGGTTCCTGATGACTGGAAGATTGCAAATGTCGCTCCTGTCTTCACAGAATCAGCTCTGAGCGGGGGGTTTGGAGTAGGTGATCTCCAGCGGTGCCTTCCCACCTCAGTCACTCTGTCATGTTTCTTTGATTCTGTATCTTTTAAAGCCCATTCTTCAGTGCCCATGAAGCCGTGTGACATTGAAAGGACACCTGAAACTTTTTTCCAGTTTCATTTGCCTGTCTCAGGAGATCCATTTGCTGAGTGCAAAAATTTGTGGAGTCTCCGTAACATATTAACCCTCAGAACATGTTAGCTTATGGCATGCACAGTCACCATCGCTACAGAAATAGCAGGTTTAAATGGTGCATAGTTTGGTAGGGCAAAAGGAACTTGTTGGACAGTGTGTATATAAATGGTATTGCTACAGGACAAAAGGTGATGTCGATGTGTGTGCAGTGGGAAGCTATAAGAAATGCAAAATCAGAACACCAGAAAGGAAAATGCTTTGAATGTCTGGGCACGATTTAAACAGCAGGAATGCAAGTTTTGCCTGTGGTAGCAGTTTGATCATACACAACAGTGAGGTACAGTTCTAAATGTCCATTTTACTCACACCTTTTTCTTCAAAGGTTAGTGGTTTGTGCTTGTTTTCACACAGATGCAGATGGACTCACAGCATCATTAAGCAAGCAATGGAGAATCATCCCTTCAGTTCTTTGAAGGAAAGGCTAAGGATGGGGTCCAAATCTTTAGTTGTCATAGGATGGCATTTTTCTACTGAAGTCAATGTCCCTACTTCAATTTACAACTCCTAATATCTGGCCTGAATGCTGCAGAATGAGTAGAGGACAGGAGAAGGTGAGGAAAAAATACACAACTTGGTAATACCTATGATGTAGTTAAGAAGTACAGCCTAGAAACTTTCTTTGTTATAGTGAAACTGAACTCCTCTTGGATCAACTGATGAATATGAGTTGCATGTCTTTTGAAGGATCTCAGAGAGAGTCTTGGGTCCACAGAAGAATACTCCAATACTGCTGCTGTAATCGCAATAACAACAAAAATATGAGAGTAGCAGAATAAATAGGTAAACTGTACCTTTCGGCTGCCTCCAGCTTTGCATTTTTTCAAAATGGCTTTTTGAGAAATACATTTGAAAAAAATTGTGTTACTGTCACAAAGTATTACGGTACAATTATTTTAATACTTTATTATTCCTTATAGTGTTTATTATATCTTACTGCATTATTTATTTGGATTGCTATATTAGAGCTCACAAACTATTTTAAATGGTAGTTCATTGGGTTTGATCTTCATTGCTTTCTTAATCAGAGAAGCAAACACTCTGCTTGGGCTGAAAATTTTCAATGCTTTTTCTCCAGCCGAGTTAATTTTTTTTTTTCTAAAAAATTCACAAAATTCTCAGTTACTTCTGAGTTTTCTTCTTTTCTTTTTTTCCTCATTCTAACACTTCTCTGCCTGTGGACAAATTTTAAATGTCTGATTTAATAGCAAAATTTGAAAATAGGTAGTTCTTATAAAATAAGAATATGACTAATGTAACAAAGAATTGTGTTCATAAGTGCACAAGTCTGTTACAGGGAGCTGGGAACCTAATTACTTGCTGCAAAGTGCCTTAAAGGGTTTGCATCTAAGTATGCAGCACATACTGCTTTAAAGCATATGTATGTACACACAGATACCCACACATACTGTGCTAAAGGGGAAAGCTCAATCTACGTAAGTGCAGTGCAAGTGACAATGACAGCATGAGTTTCAAAAAGTTTACTCCTGTAAAGGAGGGGCTGTAGATATGATTTTGGTGCCCAAGCCATAGTCCCCAGTAGTGCCCATATTGCTCTGGTGCTGGGTCGCACTAGGTTTAACCTGCAGTGGTACATTCCTGCTAATCCGCTAAAAGAGACTGCTGAAGCTGAGGGAAAGTCCATGGACCTAAGTGCAGCAACCCAAAATTTAGTCACTTCATTAAAGCTGATTGTTCCATCACACAATAGAAACTCTTGATTTTCTTTGGCTCTTGAACCTTCTGTCACTCAGAGCAAGAAAAGGTAGAGTATTTTTTTCTTAAAAGGAAAGCTTAGTTCACGCAAGGTTTTCTTTAAAATGTTCAACATTGACCATAAACATGGGCATCTAGGTTCAGAAGCAAATACAGATCTTCCTGTCAATTTAGCACTGGCTTTCTAAGGAAATACCACAAGATACAGTATAGAAAGTTAATGCCCATCTCCTTCTCTGAGCATCAGAAAATCAGATTTTTCTCAGCTGTACTTAACAAAAGTAACAAAAAATAATGTTCCAACTATAACTTTAAAAGCTGTGTTTATGCAGCAGAATCCCTATAAAAGGTCATTCAAAAATCATATTTTGTACTCTTGGCCTTTTTCTATTTTTAATCTGTCATATTTCCTTGATTGTATTTATTTTGACCTCCATCAAATGGTTTCTCTATTACTGTTATTTTTGCAATTTTGTGGTATTCTTGTAGCTTACTGTATTCTCTTTGATCTCCTCCCTTTCAGCTTTTTCTTGAGTCTTTTTCATCTTTAAAAAAAGTTTTCTTCTTTTTCTGTTTGTATTTCTGTCTCCCAAGTGCAAGCCTTTATTTCGCATTAGCAGGTAAATTTTTGGAAATCACAGAGAGCCACAAGGATTCCGGAGTTTTCTACTGCTGAGCACAAAATGTTTCAAATTCTTGCTTCAAAGGCTTTCAGGAACAAAGAGGCTTTTGTCAGACCACTAGCGAATCCACCAAGTTCAAATGAACTGTCTTTGCCAGCAGAGATGAACTAATAACAGAACAGCATAGTCTTGCAAGAGTAGCCAAATATGTTAGGGGAACAAACATATCCTTGACATCATAAGAAAAAAATCACAGTTTATCTCTTTAATAACCATCTTCAAGGGAAATTAATGCTACTTTGTCCTTTGTGCAGAACAGTAATTGGATTGTGTGTTTCAATTATATCTGGACAAAGGCCAGGATATTGAAATACTTCTAAATATTAGATTTTCTTGTCCAAAAATTAGATTTTATTGGCATTCTCTTTCCGAGATTTCTTCATTAAAAGCTTCATTAAGCATAAATCTTCTTTCCACACAGCAAAAAAAACTAAATTATTTTAAAAGGGTCATTTAGAAAGGTTTGCCCTCCCCTTCTCCCACTGTTCATGCTGAGAGAAGAGTTACCTAACAAGGTTAGAAGCCAACCTGCCTTACCTAGGATGGTTTTCGGCTAGTTGCTTGAACTCGTTGTCCCAGTTTGGCCTTCCATAGCAAGTCTTCTGTCTCAAACCAGTAATTACATCCATCTTGTCATCATAATGTAGGGCTATGTGAGTAGCCTAAAGGCAAATTTACAAGATAATAATTATAAAGTCAACAATGTATACTCCAAGTAAGAGGAGAAAGCAATAACACTGCTTCATGGTGAAAGACAGAAGTATTAATGAGGGAAAAGGAACTGTGTAATTATCCGATGGAAGGAGGAGATGGGAGGAGAGAGGAGAGGAGAGGAGAGGAGAGGAGAGGAGAGGAGAA
>VYZM01003922.1:352947-501525 GCA_013398915.1 Dromas ardeola
GGAGAGGAGAGGAGAGGAGAGGAGAGGAGAGGAGAGGTACTCAAGAGTTCACAGAATGACTAAGAAGTGTGAAAAGCACTTCCAAAAGTGCCAGAGACCTCAAAGGAGTTCAGCTTCTTGAGATGAAATGTTTGAAATGAGTTGGGATCGAATACCTGTCTTTACTGGCCTGGGCCTAAGTGCCTCAGTCATTTTTACAGGCAGGTCTTAGATCCCTAAACCTTTTCTCAGTCTTTGAATATCTCACCCTACACTTCATTCATCCATCATTTTAAAGGCAGAGTTGGAGTTTAGCAAAGGGTACAAAGTGTATTGTAACAGAGTTTGACAATAAATATTAGCAATTACGTGCACCTTTAAATAAGTCCAGAGCATTCTGCTGATGATGGAAAAGACGGCAAATGCACCAGCTTGGCAGGGGTAAAACCCTGAGTGGTTTGACTCTTCTCCTCAGGTGGAGGCAGATGCAGAAAGTAGATCAGCTCAGGTGAAGGACTGAACCAAGCAAGCTGCACAGCTCCCAGTGCCAAGAAAACAAATCCTGTCTCTCAGCTCCTATGCTACGCCCATTACCGTGTTATCTGGGTACGTCCCAGGTGCATATAAAACCAAAATCACCGTCTCTCCTAATTGTGCTGCTATCATGTAGGAGTAATACGCTTGTTTTCATTACAGACTATTATCATTGCTATCACTGTGAAGAAATTACCAGAGGAAAGCTAAGTTAAAAAATGGGCTTTGCGTTTAGTTCAGGCCCTAGCATGAACTAGGCATCATTATCATCTCTTGCAGAAGTAGTTGCTGAAATTTAGGTCCATTTCCTGAGAATATTGTATGTTTCTCGTGCTAATGAGTCTTCCATGTTGCTTAAGAACTCAATTATTCTGGTCAAGCACAGTTGTCACAGGTGGTCATGTTTCTAAAAGTTTCTTGTTAATTTGGGCCAATGTCATGGAGGATTTGGAATAGTGTAAGAAAGAGCTTAAAGTGTTTGGTGGGAGTGGGAGGTGGGGAACAGCAGGATTTTTTAATTGTTTACAGCAAAAGTGTGCCACTGAGCAGATGGGCTATTTCTGTTCACATTGAATGGAACTTTTCCAGGATTTTTGGTGTTAGCCCTTGCTATAGCTCACAGCATTAAAGTTGCCTAGGACTCTCAGGGTCATTGCAAGAAGCAATAGGCTAAAACATGATTTTTTTGTCCAAGCAGAGTGTGCCATATGTGTTTGACCATCTGATGCCATCATGGAATCTACAAAGAGCTCAAAGCATTGAAGAAGCATTATGTCTGAGAAGTAAACAACTGCCAGTAGTGGAGGATGCACTAGAAGTCATAAATTGCCCATCCTGCTTGGGTTCAGCTTCACCTAACTACTGGTCATCTATACAGTGAGACAGGGAGAGAATGGGGAGAATGCTGGTTTTGTTGTTTGCTAAGGGAGAAGTAAAGCAAAGCGTCATCCAAATATCACTGGTGCTGAGGCTGAAATTTTGAGGAGTGATGAAGTGGAATTTACTAAAGATAAGTAAGACCTATAAGATGAGGGAGCTTTGTGGATGTCTGAAGAAGGTGGAGCTGTTACCCAGCACAGTTCCCTGGGCTAGGTCAGGGTAGGAGAAACAGCCACTGAAAAGCATTCCTCTTCCCCCACAGCCCTTTAGAGGTGGGACGCTGAGGGGGGGTCCAGCAGCAAAAGCAGTACCAGTATAGGCGGGGAGGCAGCACATCTTCGGGGGTACTCCTGTGTCACCTAACAGGCAGCACAGGTTAACGAGGCAGTGCTGACAGGAGACTGGATGATGGCATTTGAAGAGAAGAAGGAGGCACTTCAGAAAAGTGCAGGGCACACGAGTGAAGAGAGTCAGACATCCCAGCAAGAATAGTTGTCTCCCTACCTGACTTCTGGACTGATGTTTGCCCAAGAGGGAAGTAGGATGATGACAGTTGAGAGATGAGGGCAACTTTGTGTTTTGTGAGGTTCCTCAATAGCTTCTTTCAAAACGGGTTTTAGGTAATAGCCTGTGATATTGGTAATGCACGGTGGTGGTTTCTATGACTGCCATATACTTCACGGTGGGAGCAGATTTTTCTGAATACAGCTTTATGCACGTACCTCATTGCTTGACAGAAGCCCTAAAGAAGGCAGAAAGAAGCAATGACTTTTTTTGTAGCAGCAGAGGCAGGAAGGGAAAGGCGCTATGGAATCTATTTTTTTAGTTATTTTTTTATTATTTTTACTGGACAGTCCTTCATTCAACAGAGACCGCAGGAGAGTTTTTCTGGCAGGTGCCTAACTGATCGCAGTGTCATCTGAGTGATCCATTAAAAGTAAGTGGGAGAGAAAATCAACTTATCTGGGTCTAAGTAAGGTGTAAAGAAGTTGAATAAAATTGACCCAGTCTAAGGATTAAGTGCCTTGAGTTGGAGTGATCCAATGAAATTTTAAGATGGCAAATTTGAAATCAACTAGAGAAAATATATTTTCAAACAACATGAATTAGTCTATAGAGTTTGTTGCTAAAATGTTCTCAGCACAGCAGTGTTCAAGAGTGTACTGGACATGTATGTGAACAACAAAAATTATAATAATAATAAGAGTAAACAAAACCAACACTTTTTATACAACCCTCCTTTTTGAATATGTGGGTGAAATGTCCATTCACAAGCTCCTAAAAGACTCTCTGCACTTTTCTGGAAAACACCTGATAATGAGCGCTGCCCAAGCCAAGATATAGGACTGGCTTGATTTCTCCATTCCTGTTTTCCTAAATGTGAGATGGAAACAGACGGCTTGGTCTCTTTATATTTACAGTTCTTTGTCTCTCTGCTTCATCCATCATTTATTCAGCTGTTCCTGTTCCATATGTTACCATACTGGAAAAGCAAGGTACATTAACTCAGACTCGTAAGAGTTTCATTATTACCTGACTTTCATCCCAGCCAGTAAGAAATATATGATAACTTAGAAAATCATTTTTCCCTTTTTCATCCACTTTTGTTTCCAAATGGAACAGAAGATCAGCAAACCACTCAAATGCTGATGGGTCTCGACAAATCCAGTAAAAATAAACCTGTCAGATAAAAGTAAAGAGATTTAACAAGAAGAAAACTGACAATAAAACTTCCTAATGATTGGTTCAACTCATTAACCACATAGTGTGTCTCTTCTCCACTGTAAATTTAAACATAATTACACATAATTTTGATGATGTAGTTTCTATCTTCTAAAAATTTCATTTTCTTCTTAAATATTGAGCAAATATATTAATGTGCTAGTGAAGGTAGGCAATGTATAAGTTTCCCGTCTTCCCATGCCACTGCGCCTCAGCTTTGACTTATAATACCTAACCCTGCATTTCTTGCAAACAATTTAATTATTGTTTGAAATTTTGGATTTATTTTCAGTTATGTTTAAGATGGAATTTCAGTTTCATTCAGCACTGAAGCAAGGTATTCCTGTTTCTCAAGACCTTATGCCATAGGTTAACAGTTGATGTGGTCAAAAGATACAGTTATGTTCTTCAAGTTGGATACCCTGTATAAAACAGGCTACAGAATGCCCCAACTTCTTTTTTAATGTCTTTCTTATTTAAATTGGAGCATACATTTCTAGAGGAACATGAAACTAATTTTAAATTTGCCAAAGGAGTAAAATGAATGACTGTCCCATGATTGGTTTTCTATTGGTTGAAAACCTCCTCTCTATGAAAAATTTACACAGTTTTTCTCATCCACATTTCTCTAGCTTCATCTTCAATATGCTGGATCTTGTTTTAGTTGTCTACTGGATGGGAGAGCCTGTTCTTAAGGTTTTGTTTCCCAGGTAGAAATTAGAGGTTGGGATCAAGTCATTCTGTAATCCTCTCTATAGTAAACCAAACATTCCTGGGATCTGTCACTGACAGGTTAATTTTCAAACGTTTAATCATTCCTATGGTTTATTTCTGTCTATGCCTCCTCTACTGCAGTCAGCCACAAACAGACCAGAGTTTGTTAAAAAAAAAAAAAAAAAAAAGCAGCCAATTTATTAGGATCTTGGCATAGGGTAATGCTTGCATAGGGAATAAAATCTTTTAAACAAGATGGTTAGTCGCTGTTCATATGATGATGAGAGTTTCTATTTCAAGAGTCCTTGCTGTGGCATCTTCAGCTGGATCAGATGAGACTCCTCAAAACCCTTTTTCTGCTCAGTCCTTATGGTCAGCTGGCCCAGTGTGACCACTCCAGCATGTGCATGATCCATTGTGATCTATTGTGATCTATTGTGATCTATTGTGTTGTGTTGTCTTAACTACATAGAAAGCATCTTCTAAGTAACTAACTGTGTATAAAAGATGTCCTGTGTGGCCACTTCTGCAGGAACAGTTTCTGCTGACCTTTGGCAAAAGTTTTAAGTCATACCTGTGTATGAGGTAATCAGTTTTACAGCAGGAACGGCCTGTGGAGTCTCAGGACTGGTGAGATTCCCCTCCCAGGATCTTAATCAACACACTGTTGGCTTAGGCAGAGCGGGAGCTGCCTTAGGGAGTCTTCAGGACAGTTGGAAATTCCCACCTGGAAACCTCCTCCACCAATGAGTTAAATTCTGGGCTGGGAGTACAGCCCATCCCCTGGTTTCAGCTGAGTTCCTTGTCTCAAGCCGGTCCATCTGTGTAGATGACTAGACTGTGAGTTCCTGCACCACACAGGGGATGAAGTTCCCTGGGTGTCTGCCCAGGCACTGCCTTGATGCTTGGCTGAACCACAATTATAAGAAAAATCTGATTGCAATTCTCATAACTCAAGTTCTGTAGCTCTTGACACATAATCCGTGATTACTTTTGAACAGAGGGTACCAGACCTCCAGTGGGCCTCTGTGGGCAATGTAATTTTGAGTGTAATTATTTTTATAGTGCCTCCAAATAAATAATTCACAAACATGGAGGAAGCCTAAAAACCCCACAATTTCAGATGAAAAAGGAATGGCATGGACAATGTATAATCTTATAACAAAAGGATGGTTGGAACTTGTTTTATTTTGGCTGTGATTTTTATTTTGTTGCAAAATTCCTTAATTTCCTCCAACCCATCTCTCTGTGCTCACCAGCCCTTCTGTCTTTTACTATAGCTCAATATCAAAGGTAATCTGGAAGGTCTGTCCCCAAAGCAATCATTGTGGGAGCTCTGATGATTTGGAATTTGTAGCCCTTTTCCACAGGATCAATGAAATAGAGATGCATATTAGACACTTCTGAAGTGAAAAATTGGAGAAGAAATCAGAAAGCTATAAAGAGATTTCCTGAAGATTTAATATACTAGGTTGTCAGAGTTCTGGTAAGGTGGTGGGAGAAAAATGTGCTAACACCATGCTTCACTGGAGATTTGGTGAAAGAGACTAACAGTAATTTGAGATGTTTTCTAGATCTGAGTGTACTGTAAGGGACCATCTGTGGTTTCTGTAAGAAATATAAATGAAGTATGATCCCAGGAAACAGAGATAAAGCATTCAGGGTTAAGTAGGGTATTTTTACAGCCCAGCAATAGGACTGTCTGCAGAACTTTAGTACCAACCATCTTGGCTGCTTGCTTTTTCCCCTTCTGTTTCAATGTTTTGCCTTAAATATAACCTCATTGCTTTACGGGGTGTTGCTGCTGATTTACAATGGCATAGGTTATGAGGAAAAAAGCAAGCCCACTGACTTTATAGCATTTCATTTCTGTGACCAACAACAGCATTATTTTAAATTACCCAAACTAGATAAGATTTATAGCCTTAACCTTTACGTAGTTTTTTTGTGTCTGAATCCTGAAGTCCCTGCTTGTTCCACATCCTCAGCACCTCGAAAATCAGGCCACTGAGTGCTGTCAGTCTGTATCACACCACGGCTGTTGATTTGTAGTGAGAAATTTCTTCCCCCAGCCTCTACTTGATCATCTTATTTCTCAAGTCTTTTCGGCAGTTCGTTTTATGGAAATGTATATTTAGTACACGTGTGTGGAGAGGAGGCATGTGCTTCTAAATGAGTAATGAATTGTGCTCAGGGTAGCAACTGGGAGCATGTGGGCAGGACTGGGAGCCAAGCACATTTAGGGAAGGAGGAAGAAAAGCCAGCTGATGAGCTGAGACAATGTGGTCTTGGAAATGGGGGACCATTTTCCAGAATATCAGGCTATGGAGCTTGAAGGAGTGCTTTTAGCTAATTGCAGACCTAGCTGTCACAGTAACAGCAAGTCCAACCAAATTAGGTCAAGCCACCTTTGGCACAATCCTCTTGAGAAAGGATGTAGCTTTCTGAAGCTGCAGAAATTCCTTAAACTCATCCCTGGTGCGATTCTGCTGATGCGGTATCCATTGCACTGCATCTAATTTTCACATGTTAGAGGTGGAGAGCACTTGGTAATGAAGAAAGACTGTCATTATAAGAAGTATTTTTGGCCATGATTATAATCTTAGAAAGAAGAGGTAGTGAAGAAGGATGGTCTATGGGTAAAAGGTCTCCTTTTCCCTTAGATCAAAGAGGACTTCTAGTATAGTATGTTAAAATAAATGCAGTTTACAAAGGAGTCTTCCTTTCATTACATTGACTGCCCATAGCATAGCACGGCATATTACATGTATAATTAAAATACAATAAATGCACGATAAAATTAATCCTTATTAAAATTGTAGAATAAAGCCAGCATCAGTGCATTTCTAAAATTAAACAATTATTCTGAATCCTATCTTTTTTTCTTGTAAACCTCATACTATTAACTGACTGCAATTATTTAGGATCCTTAAAAATCTGTTTTAGATTTATGTTTCATTAGTCTCCACCCACCCTACCCCCATTGACTACATTCATCAGCTTGATGGCTTGCCCAAGTAAACTGTCTTAAATTTTCCAAGTGCTCTTTTTGCAAATTGAGTTAGATGCAGTATTGCTATTAATCAGATCTGTAATGCAGGGTTTTGAGTAGTCGCTTATTTCTGTAATACTCTGCTCCCTTGCAACGCATGCGTATTTATCATTCAGTTTCCTACATCCTGAATTTTGTACAACAGACAGGAGCAAGAGCTCCGATACCTCTTTCCTGTAAGGTGAAAGAATATAGTTTGTAAATCAACTTCTGTCATGTGGAAAGTCATTAATAATTATCTGTTGATGACTATCCATCTGTTTCTTCCTGCTCCCTGAAGACAGAGGTGGAGCTGCAGCTCTGGGCAAAGCCAGCTTTTCACCAATGGTGTGTAAAAGGTGTGATGAAGCAGGGAGGCACCTTCATCCCTGACTCTTGCTGCTCCCTCTTAGACACGACATGTCCCTGCGAAACCCTCTTGCACCTGCAGCTGGGCACCTCCCTGCAAAACCCCAGTCCTTCCTGCTCCTGAGTATACCACACCACCCTGCAGTGGTGGGCTGTAGCATGCCAAAAAAAGATCAGAGATCTTCCTCAGCCTAATTAATTGATCCAGTGGGCCACTACAGATAAGATGCAGTAGTGCCTTTGGCCGGGGCATGCAGGGGACAGGGGACTTAGCTGCTGGCACAAGACACTGACATAGAGCTAGGGTGGCAGCAGGCAGCCTTTTGCATAAATGCAGGACAAGGCTTGAATTCATACCCCTAAATTTGAATCAAGAGGCCTAAACTGTTCTCAAACACTGCTTGGAAAGACCGTTACGGTTGACAGCAAAAAGAGCCCAGGTTTTTAGGTTTTCGGGAGAAGATGTTTTGTGGAGAAGGCTGTGGTCTGGGGTAGAACTCAAAGCAGAAGGTTCACCTCAGGCAGGGATGGTTGGTCTCAATGCAAATGGAAAAGGGAGTTTTTGTTTCTTCACTGCATAGCTGAACTTATTGCCGCAACTTTCTGTGGCTGTCAAAGGTCTACATGGGTTCAAAAAGCAATTAGACAAATTCATGGAAGAAAAGTCTACTACAGGATATTAAACACAGAGATGCAGCTCTTGTATCAAGACATTAATGAACTGCAAGTTGCTCAAAGATGAGAAAGTGTCCACTAAGGACATATCACTGTATGATTTTCTAGTCTGTACACTTTTCCCTAGGCATTCATGAAGAACTGTTGGAGACAGAATATTGGGCTAGATGGATCTTTGGTGAGACCCGGTAGGACCTTTCCTAAGTCCTTATGTAGGGTAAAAGAGAAAGTGAATGTTTGCTAATATTAGTATCTGATGGATCAGTACAATTTTATCAATTTCAGCAGCAATTGATCTGAAAAATGAGACCACTAATGTGAAAAAAAAAGATCATTTTATGCATACTAAAGCCAGTAGAAACTTTCCAGCCATGAGTAGTGGTAACACCCTTCCTCATTGCAAAAAATGATAGGGAAATGAAGGCTCTAAGGCTATTTAATTGTGAAGAATCAATTAGATAAATGTGTACTCCTTTTGATTTGCTGGGTTTTTTAAATTATACAGCTGCAGACATTATGGAAGCTATGAGTATTTATATCTCAACCGTATGTGGGCAACACTAAGAAATATTAGTTCAATAAGCGTAATGATAGCTGTACTCAAATCAAAATGAAGTTGTTAAAAAAAGAAAAACCTCTTATTTATTTCCTTAATAGACATTTCTATGGTACTCATCATGGCAGAAAGAGAGTGCTGAATACTTTGAGGAAGATTAAATTATTTGTAATTATACCACAAGTGGAAGCTTTTAACCAGTGGAAAAAAATTGTGGATCTACCCTGAGATTAATCGTTCTCACTAAGATGACTGCTAAATTTTTTAAGTAATGCTGTAAACTCCCCCAGCACCTTTCATCCAGGTTTTCAAAATATTTTACAAACACCTATGAAGTTTAGCCTCATAACACCTGTGAAAAATAAGCATCACTATTCCCACTGCACCAATAGGGAAGCCAGGATATAGAGAAAGGACATCTAGAAATCGTGGTACTTTTGTATTTCGTAGGAATTCAGAAAAAATGAACTCTACAGTAGAAAACTGTGGCAGAAGGGACCATGTGTTTATCTTTGTAGGCACACTTACACATGATTCTCCCTAAGCTATGGATGAACACCCTGAGGTATACTAGACTCTCAATGCATAGTTAAATTCTGTTCTTTCCCCCTTAAGATAACAACAGCAATGACAATAATAACAAATTTACATGTGTACATATATAATATACATTATATACTTATATAACATGTAGCTATATACGTAGCTCTCCGTCCAGTGGAAAAGATCATTCTGGTACATTGGTAGTGTTTGTAAATACACATCTTTTCACGACTGGCATATATTTTCATTTTTATTTCCCTTCCTTCTCAGTGCTTTTTTTGCCTCAAAGATCCCCCCTGGCAATTTGAACCTGTCCTCAACTCCTCAGTTACTAAAATCCCGGATGCTTTTTCAGTGGCAGCTTGCCATTAAGATGCCAGTTTTAACACTCCTTCATTTAAAAAGATCAGCCCCTTGGTCCTGCAATCAGCTCCATATGTACTGACCCTCTCAGAGGTCTGTCCACTCCAATGCAATTTCAACATCTGTCCTTAAATGTGAAATGCTGAACAGTTCCTGATTCAGCTTTTACATTGGAAAATGAGCTAAAAGAAGCTATAAGGTCTGCAAGCTACCACTTGCCATGATGGGTAGGGAAGAGAATGTTTAACGCTTTTTTTTTTTCTCTGAACCATCTTGTCCCTCACCCTATGTCACCTGTTATCTCTTCTTCACCTATCCTCCCCCAGTGCTGCCTCACGTATCCGCAGCAGAAGATGTATAACAGGTTAGCAGATCAAGAGTATGTTAACTTAATTGGTGCCATCCATGTCTTTACAGACCCCAATATATTTTTTCAACAAAATAATTAAAGTGGTTTGAGGCAGTAATGTGCATCTTGATATATGCATCTCATGCAGAGCTTAAATGCCTTTTTTTATTCCTTCTATGCCAGCTAATATCCTGACTTTGCAGGGTGAGAAAAGCAGCTAATGGTCTCTGAAATGCAGTATCCTGGACCAGGACATGGAGCCAAAGGGCCTTCACAAAACCTGCGGCTGGACAAGGAGCAAGTGCTGCCCTTCACTTCTGTCTGAGATGACCTTGCAGGATTTATTTTAGTAGGCAACAGGACGGATTTCTCTTCTAGCTCTCTATCTGCCTAGCTGTGAAAGACATTCCACGTTGATCTCCAGTTGCTGTTGAAAATCTGATTCTTCAGTTTTTACTAAAAACACTGCATCTAGGGCTACCTTCTTCCTCAGGGAATGACAGTGAATTTGGGAGACCCTGCCCCACAACAGCTCCTGAGGCAGCTGGAAAGCAAGCAACTGCTTCTGAGAGCGGGTTAAAGCACTCAAGTGAGTCTCTGGCTCTGAATTGCCTCTCTCACCTGGTGAAATAGGCTCACTTGGGGAACTTTTTGATGGAGCAATAAACTTTCCCACCTACCTTCTGCAGCGCCAGTACTGTGTTACGGTTGCAGCATTTGTACCAAATGGATTTTAAAATAGAGGCAAACGGCGTGACTCCGATCCCTGCTGCAATGCACACACTCACTGGGTAGTGAAAGACATCTGTGGTTGCAGATCCATATGGTCCATCCACGGCCACTCTACAGCAACAAGACATTTAGTCAAGGGTCAGCAACATATAAAGCGACAGAAAAGTTAAAGTCTGTTGGGCTACATGTTTTCAAAACTGATCTTCTGTTAAAATAAAAAAGAAATATCTAAGCTGGCACACAAATTACCCGTACAAACACATGTAATTTTCAGTGGGTGCCATTTAATAGCAAAGCAATTGTTTTTTTCTGAAATGAGAGAACGAGAGCACCCATGTGGGTTTGGGGCCTGGCCATCTATTTAAGCATGCAATTGCAATTTTCTGGCTTTCTGAAATGTGATTAGTCATATAATTGCATGTCCAAATTTAGCTGTGGAATTTGCATATTTAATTATGAATTACTGAAAAGCATCCTGTTTTAGAGCTTTATTTTCTATATTGTGTATATCAAAGTGAAGAGGAAAAGATTATATTAATCATTTTGAAAAGTTCTCTATGTGTGTTAAAGTAATAAAAGAGAAAGCGAGAAAGATGTCATCATATGCAAGGAAACTACCATTTTCTCAGCTCCTCTGAAAAGACAATATTTCAGAAATACTTTTTTGGCAATAATACTGTACTTCGGATCTGACATAAAGGCAAAATTTGTAAAAAGAAACGCTTGTTTATATTACTACCCCCTATAATCAACATTGCTGATGCTGAGGCATTCATTTTGGTCAAAATTAGAGATGAAAAAGATTATTAAATAATCAGATTCATTCCTCTAGCAGCATGGAATTTAAATACACACAGTACTTTGGAGTGCTCTGTCCAGTCTGCCTTTAAATAACATAAGTGCTCTGGAAGATAGTTTCACTATCTAACACCCAGTCCTTAGGAAAAATGAGTTTTTTCCTTTTTTCAGATTTTCTATTGGTTTGTGCTCGTTATTGCATGAATCATCTTTAAAATTCAGCATAAGTACTGCAAACAAATATGTGGACATAGGAAGAATGAAATGTTTTAACAGGAAACAAAAGGGGGACCACCAGGCAATGGTACACACAAATACAGGAACACAACATACCTGAAACCCTATTGTCGCTTTCTTAAAGTGTACCTGAAATCCTAGCAAACATTTTCCCTTTCATTTGCACTTGTCACACGGTTCATTTTTATTTCAGTATTCCAAATGCTCTGCAAGTGCGGTAGCAAATGAAACAGCTACTCAGGGATAATTTTTGAAAATCTGGCCTCATATATAAACAAAATAAGCTTTTTTAAAAATATGTATTGTTATTCAAGTTACTGCCCAGCCCTTTACCTTTCAGGCACTCAAAACTTCGTGTAAAATATGCTTAATTTAGAGAATATATGTAAAGTGCCTAAGAACTGCTTTCAGGTAAGCTTTCTATGTAGTTCAATGTGGGCTTGGGAGCAATTCTCGTTATTGTTAGTAGATTGAGAAAAAGTTGGTCTGTAGGGAATTTCAAGAGATTCTTTAATCTCTCTCTGTGCTACAAGACAGGATCAATTATTTCTGAATCATTCCTTCCAGAGATTTGTCCTGTCAGTCTGCTCCTAAATCCTCAGGTGACAGAGATCCCATCATTGGTTTGAATGCCTTGCTCACACATAACAAGAGAGCTTAGCAGAATACAAAGACTTAGAGAAGTAGGGAGAAGAAAGTGGAGAAAGAGAGACTGAGCTATATAACCCATTAATTTGATCTAGAAAGGGGGGAGGAAGGTAGGCAGATAGTAAAGTGACAAAAAATATTACATTTGCATTTGCCAAGGGAGGAGTAGAAAATAGGGCTATAGACTGTTTCTAGCTACGGCTTGGGTTGTCCATATTTTTTGCGTCCATCTACACAATTTCATTAGAAAGAAGCATTATATTTTTGGGGAAGGCAGGGAAAGTAGTTTTGGAAAAGTAACATTAGTGGATTTTTGTATTATTTTTAGAATTTAGACATTTGCTGATCAGCGTGATTAGGTAGTACTCCTGACTGTAAGAGAGGTTAGATTTTGGGACAATGTACTAAAACAGCAATTAAGTGAGCCAAAATCCTGAAGAGGCTTAATATGGAACTTGATTATTTTCATGGGAATAGTCTTTTCTATGGTGTTATCTCTCAAATTGACCAGCAATCACAACTGTCTTTTCTACCTGTATAAATGTACCTATATTTTATTTTAGTCTTCTTTTATTCATTACAATATACATATTTCATTTTTAGAACCTTACCTTATCATTCAGTTGCTACATGGCTTCTGTCTTCTGCTCAGTTTCTGCTATATGCTTTTTTTTAATATAGTCACCAATTCAGTGTTTATCCTTAGATATTGAAACCTGGGAAAAAGACTTGTTTTTTGCTTTATTGCTAGCTTAACTATTGAAAAATTCTTTTTAATATATTGCAAAAAAGCAACTGAATGATGGCATTAGGCACCCTAACAAGATTAAAAAGAAGAGTCTTTTTGTATGACAGCGCTGCTAATTTCAGCCCTGCATTGTGGCCAGCAATGTTTGATAATATTTTTCTCTTTCTCATTCTTTACACTGGCTGTCAATCACTTTGGACCATTTTTCTTCAGTTCTGCTGAAACGGCATACTTCTCATTCCAGTTGCCTTTAACAAAGGCATGGCTTTCATTTTTAATTCTTATTCACTGATACAATGCAAAGACTGGACCAGACTTTCTTCTCTGCCCCCACCTTCTAGTGTTCCTTTGCAGCTCAGTGGTGTCTGTAAGCTTTTTGGGAAATGTTCTGCATCCAAGTCCCATTCAATTATATAAATGTAGTTAATTAAACAAGTGTCTTTTGCTGTTCAGTTTTACTAGAACTCTCTCATCAAAAGCAATTTTCCAGGGGGAGAATAGTCTCTTCAGTCCCGGGCCCTAAACTTTGCACCAGAACTGAAATGATCCCATGCCGGGCTCTTTTCTTTGCTGAAAATCTCCACTACGCCTGCAAGGAGCTAAGTGGTTTGAATCCATTTTGTGTAGAGCCAGATGCTTAGCTGGTGTAAGTCAGGATGTCTCCATAAACTTCAGCAGGGCCCTGCTGACTTGCAACAACGAAGCATCAGCCTTTTGCTTGGATTAAGATGCCACAGATACAGAATTTGAATGCCAATAACCTTTATAAAAGTGGAGAAGGGTTTGGAGACCAGAGACAGAGTTGAGGGAGATAACTGGAAAGAAGTTAAGGTTCAGACAGAAGTTTCTGGGGCCACAAAACATCAAAGTTACTAAAAGGGAAAAGCTGGAATTTCAGATGGCAGCTGATAGGAGCCATCAGAGCATACGCACATGGGCACAAAGCTATCAGATAGCTTCTAGCATTGTTTCAGTTCAGGTCATAAGCTCCTATCTGTTGAAATGGATATCTTCAGGTGTAGATATAGGTGTTTGAGATTTAGATGATAGCGACAGAGATATGGATATTGATATGGACTTTAAATCTTGTGTTAGTCATCAGGTGTTCTTGATAGCCATTGGCCTAGGTTCATGACTGTGTTTGTGTTTTTTTAGCATAATGGCATATTTATAGATCCAGAACTCCAATCTAATACTGTGTCATAAAGAACACACACAAAATTAATTAAAGTTAAAATGTTAACATTTATTTTAAAATGTAGAATTAACATTTTAAAATGTATTGTTTGCAATTCAAACCTTGGTAACATCCACAATTCCTTGAAAGCTTTTTCCTCAGCGCCGAAGGCCTTGAAGAGGGCTGCAGTCCAATCCCCGACGACCCGTATGTGAACGCTGAAGAAGTCCTCCTCGGGAGCTGAGGTGAGAGTGAAAGGGTGCCACTCCAGTTGTGAGATAGATGGGCACTGTAGAAAGATATATTGACCAGGTCCCATTTTAAAGCCACGTTTCTTCATGTGAAGCTCAAGGACTCCACAGGAATGTGTCACCACCTAAACAGTGATAAAAGGACCTGTTTTACTTTCCTCCAGAAGAGTAACTGTTTGTTTCCACTAGGTTACAGGTGACTTTGCAATCATTTCTACTTGAGTTCAGCCACAAGTTAATGCAAATTGCAATGCACAGTGATTTTTAAATGTCTTGTAAATTATGGTCTAAACTGCATGTTGCAGTGCTGTTGCTGGCCAGTACCTTAGGAGCACGTATAGCGTCTATCGTGGGGCAGCTTGCTTTGTGAATGTAAAAGGCAGAGGAAAGGCTGTAAAAATTCAACAGTTTGTCAACTTTCTATCTTAGTAAAGCCTATGCAAAAGTATTCCTTAATAGACTGGAATAATTTCCCAGTTTTGCGCTCACGTAACACAATTAACACGTATGGGATTATTGTTGGTTTGGCAAGAAGAAAAAAGCTGAGTGAGCTCAATTCTAATATACTTTTATTAAGAGGTAATCTCAGTTAAACAGACAGTTTTATATGTCACACATAGTATACTGAGATTCCCAGATCACAGCCACTCTTTGCAACCAGCAGCAAGACTTATCCGACATGGTTTTCCCCTCACACAAGATAAGCCTGTTTCTGATCGCCGGCTTGATACGCGTGGGCTCGTCTGCTTCAATCGCAGCATTCCTCATCCATTTGGCTGTGACTTAAATAGGCCCTTAGCTCACAGAGATATTTACAACTGGGATAAATTGTTACAGTGGTATTAATGAAGCTTCGACTATTTGTGCTAACTGATAATATTACCCTTAATCTCCTTGGAAAGCTTCAGATTTTAAAGTCAAAGTCCTGCAAAGACACGTCTCCGACATTTACCGCAGTGGAAGATGGTTTTCAGTTCAGTACAAAGAGAGGATTGTGTTATGGTGGTGTAGCCTTATAAGTCTGGTACTTCATTAATCAAATTGGGTCCCGTATGGAATATTCTTATGGACTTGCTATTGGAATAAATGCAAAACCTAAAATCAATACTTGGCTGAAACCATGGTAATGATGTAAGGGCTGCTGAAGCTAGGAGTGAAAAAATGAGGTCATAATATAAAGGAGCTATCTATAAAAGATAAAAAAAGTCATCGACAGCACTTTTTTTTATGCAGACATGCAAGCTATGTTACATACCTTAGTAATGACCACCTCCTGTCGAAATCTCCAAAATCTAACAATTCTTTCACAGATATACAACACCATAGGACTTAAAACCCACTTCCAAGCCTGTGGAAAGTTGCACATTAAAAAAACAACATTTATTTTAATTTCTAGAAATATATTTTGCATTTCAGGTTTAAATCAGCAGGTAGCCTAAAATGAAATGATTTGATTTCTCTTCTGTGATTTTTGGTTCGCCTTTCTCAGGAGAGTATTTCTGTTGCTACTGTAACAGTTCTGGCTTTCTTGTGGAACAGACATATGGGACTCCTTCACAGATGCACTCCAAAAGCAGTGCTAATATCTATCTGTATTCTGGCCAAGAAAGTCCTCTAAAATCTTTTCCTACTAAAAGGCAAAAGGATTAATCTATTTACGTGTTACATATAGATGTCATTGGACCTGAAGACGTATAGATGCATGCATTTACACAATATTACCCATAGCCTTACTATTTTTTTTATCTTCAAAGTCTAAAATATTTCAGAAGGGTCAGATAGGAGTAGCGCTTATTGTCAGCTGTGAGTTTTCTGATGTTGCATGAGAAAACATTAAATCCCAAATATTCAATTAGAGGAATGGGATATATTTCCATTTAATCCATTAGTCAGCTCTGTATCAATAAATGTGGTTTTTTTGATCTAGGATACTAAGCTGGTCATACTTCAAGTATTGCAGATGATTGCTGCGCTTGTACTTGCTAATCGTATCTACTGATCACTATAACAATCAAAGATACTTGGCTATTCAAGTATACTAGCTGATGATTTCACTGAGTTGCACTGATAGCTGAGATAATTAGATGTAATTGAACCTTCATGATTTAAAAAAATCTTTTTTTTCATAGAAGAGATACTGTTTTATTTCCAGTTTTGTTAATTACACAACTCATTCTAGCAAACTGAAGACTCCACAATTGTGTGGCTTTTAAAATCTCAGAAGAGTAACTTTACTTGCTGAAACATTGACTTTGCTCCACAAGCTGGGTAACAGGGGTTATAAAGTATCTTTTATGAGAAGCAAGCCATAAAATTATGTGACTTCCTTAGAAAGTGTTAAGAGGATGGAGTGGCAATTTCCCAAGTTTAAATCTTGAAAATGAAATAAAAAAAAATGCATGATTTAATAATGGGAATAAACCAGCATAGACCAGAAGATTCTCAGTTAAAGCACAAACTCAACACATCCGTTGTCCCTAAATACTACAGGTGTCTCTGCACAGTGGGTAATCTCACATGGCTTGAATATATTTGCATATATCAAGTCACAATAATGATGAGACCTGTTTTTCCTCCCTTCTATTTGTGCTACCTGTAAATAAAAGCACGACAGGAATGTTAAAGCTGCAGGCTACCCTGTGGGAGAGCTCAGCTGAGATTTCAAATGTGCCGTTGCTCCAGTGCAATGGAGCATTCAATCCAAAATATCTTTTGGCTGGGTTGGGACAACAGGGCATCCACCAGGAGGGATGGGCTGCCAGGCAACACAGCTCCTGGCCGACTAATCAGGGCATCGGTATTCTCGCCCAAGTGGTGTTTCCTCCTTTAATGAGAATGAACTGGGATGAGGCAGTGATGATGGCTCAGGAGACACTGGGAGGATAAAAGTCTGGGTGCCCCAGATGCAACAGAAGTGCTGCATTGTCCTCAGTGGGAGTCAGATCAGTTTCCTGCCTGCTGAAATATGGAGCAAGGGAGCAGATGTGGTGTGACTGAGAGAGGGGTTCCACTGTGGTAGCCTCCCCCAAGAGCAGTGGCCAGAGGGGCGTGCGCTCCAGTGTCCCCCCAGCAGTGCACAAGGCTGTCCCTTCCCTGCTCAGTCCCATGTGCACCAGCCCCTGCCAGTGCTGCGCAAGTCTCGCCATGGCTTTTTAGCCTCTGAATGAATTTGTGCTAACTGCGTTGTCTAGCGGGTATCACACCATAGCACATTACCCATCCAGCAAAGCACTGTTCTTATAGATGATCTATATGCCATATGGTATTATCACAATTCATTTAAAGTAATGTGACTTTGCACGTATGGCCTTGGATATGCAGGAAAGTGTGGGAAAATAGGTTTAACACGGAGAAGTGGAAGTTCTCTCCAGTTAGCTTTATGATAATGAATGTCAAGACATGCTGTTGGAAGCAAGCTTGTGTCTGTATTCATGGTGCGTAGCCATGTATTGATTTTTATGGTGACATTGTAGCTGAAATTTTTAGAGAGGCATTCATTTTCTCATTAATATGCGGGCTGGATAGTGGCTAACAATAGTTTAGTTTAAGAAAAATCTATGTCAGCCATTAAAAGAGCTACAAGACACTGAATGCTAATTTTTCTCCTTTACTATAAGATTTCCTTTGGTATGTTTTCTCTTTTTGGAAGAAACAACAAAAACTTGCATATGAGCAAGCTAAATCTTGAGCTGTAAATGTTAAATGATTTTGTTTGGATGCTAGACATCTGACATACTGTACAAGTCTGCTACTTAATTACCCCCTGTGGATTTGCAATCTTGTTGCAGCAAAACCACCCTTCCGTGGGACATTTTTCCTGCGTTTTGCCTTTCCCTTTCATAATTCATTGTTTAAAATTGTCTCCCTTTTACCTAACTTAAGACATCAAGGCTGGACGGTATGAAGGATGTGGCCCAAAGCAAGGACATAATTTTATCTCTAACTTATTCTCCCTTGTTATTTAGACTATCCATATTAAAGTACTATTAGTTAAAATAATAATATTAATTTGCATCCCTAGCTTTATTGTTCAATTGTATTTTCTGTATCTCTACCCTCATAAGCTTGGAAGCTACGTTCGTGCAATGAACATATCAAGGATATTGGTGATACTGAATAATTAAAAATAAATGTACACAACAGATTTAGAGTACAAGTCTGAAATCCATACCCTTCAAAGGGAGTGTTACCTAACTAAAGGATCTTCCAGAAATAAAATTTTTTATGAATAACACCAAAATTTTACACATCACTCTTCATCTGTACCTGTCTACACTGATTATAGAGGAGGTCGGGATCACTATCTTAATGCGCAGGCAGAGGTCGTAGAACAGAAATGTGACACTACTCTCTAAACATAACACTAAGTGCCAGTCACTAACGTACACTCCAGCCCCCTGTTCCCTAAGATATTTGGCCTCCCAAGGAAGGACATTAAGTTAAAAACAGAAGACAATAATCACTCTTACCACAGGTTTGTTGCCAGAAAACTGCGGCAAAGGGCACTGAGTGGCGTTCTCCCATTCCGAGTAGTGATCTTTACAGTAAGTCACATTGTGAAGCAGCAGACTCTGAGGCGTCTGACCTCGGACAAGCTGACTTAAACCAAAAGTGTTGATCAGTTTTATGATTCTTTGCAAGGTTTCTGTGCATCTATAGGTTTTGCACTAGTAGTTGAATGCAGATTCAGAGATAACTGAAAGTTCAAGAACTGAAAATTCAAGAACCGGCCATTTCAACCTTGTTCTGCTCTCTTGTTCAAATTACCTTTCCTTTAGCTTTGCCATGACTCTTTGACCAAATGGAAGAAGTGGGTTATAGTATTGGTATACATCAATGCAGCTGAAGTGTGGAGAGTCCTTGCATAGAAAATGTACATTTTGCTGTTTGTGGCAAAATTAGAATGATTTCCAAGTTCTTTGCAGCAGACACTTTGACCTCCTCTGTATATAAGCATCTGGTATTGTTTGGAAAAATAATAAAATTTAATAGTGACAGACCTTCTCTTTCCTTTGCTGCTTTCTAAATGCATTTTTTAAAGCTGCAAATAAAGTTGGAGGACTGTAATTAGATGTATACTCTCTAAACATATTAAACTCTAGCTTCTTTACTTCTGAGAGTGTTAATGATGTGAATTTTCCCAAACATATCAATCCTGACTGTTCAGTTTAATGGGTTTCAGCTGGTGTTGATTATGGGTAGAGAAGGAAGATTTTTATGGGGAAACCCTGTTTGTTTCATATTGTTCCTCTGAATTTTCCATTCCATACTTACTTTGGCTCTACAACGTTGGCCTGTCCTGCCCACTAGTCTAACAAGAGACAAGGAGATAAGAAATGCTGCTGCCATTTACACGGCTGTGTCATCAGCTGCCACCAGTTTAGGCAGAAAGAAAAGGAGGTAGGCTTGAGTGAGTTTTGTTCAGTCACCTGGGAAGGAGGAAGGGATGGGAAGTGGATGAAACCTTGGGTTTTGACTCCTTTCCATAAATGGGGCGGTGGTAGGGATGTGCTGGGGGCAGAGGGAGCTGCTCTGCTGCAGTGCACTCCTGGCCTGGAGCAAGCAGCGCCCTGACCGAATGCTGTCGATAGGGCTGTTAAATAAGTGTCTCCTTTTCGTGGGCGTCTCTTGCTGAGGACTGCCCATCAGCTGGCTAGGCAGAGTGAGCTTACAAAGCTGAAGGTTTAAAGGGTTCGTTATAGTTGTCTGGAATTGGATTCGAAAAGATTTGCCAGAGAGATAGGGGAGGGGGCCATTTTAATCAGGCCAGGATACAGTTTACAGCATTTGCTTGCATCTGTGCCTCTGAAACTTGGGACTAATTAATTGGGCCAATTTCAGGAACATTCAAAGCCAAACTGAATGTGGCAGCTCTCAAATCGCAAGGAAAGAGGTGGGAAAGCTAACACACCACAAAACATTGTACCAGCCTGTTCCCTGCCTGTGGTGACGCCGTGTACCTCCAGAGAACAGGCATACACCATGCACTGCTGTGGAAGTTCCTCTGTGTCCAAGAGTGGCGGTGTGTACATACTTTAGTGGTGGACATAAAAAGTGTATTATGATAACACCAAATGACTCTGTCTTCAGATCCGAAAAGCTTTACTACAGCTTGAGGCCATGTGTACGCTAGATAGTCAGCAGGAAAAGACCTATGGAGCACAGCAGTCTTTGCTGAGGGCCTTGCACCAAACACGTTTGAGGGCTACCTGGGGCTTAGGACTAGGTCTGGTTTGGTCCTGTGAATGGGTCACTTGTGAGTGCTTGGCACACAGATCTGTGTTCCTGTCAGTGTGTTTTCATCCCAAACACTCTGTGTTATGCAGTCCAGGGATTGTGCCATGGTATGAGCCAGACATAGGAGGTGAGGAGGACCATGAGATTTACCTCAAAACTGCACTCCCTATCTGAATTAAAATGTGAATGTAGATGCATCACTGTAGATTCACATTACACTATTGCAAAGAAATGAGAAAGGGAATTGGGGGAAAGCACACAAGGGAGAAGAAGCAGAAGATGTCAATGGAGCTCAAAACGGAAGATGGAAATGTTTTCAGCACTAGGCACCTTCTTGGTCTCACTCTGCATCGACGGGGGTTTATCAGCCTGTGAGCTTCTCAGGGAGGCTCCCCTGACTCTGCTGTCCCTCAATGTATGAACCAGAGCCCTGTACCAAGAGGATGGACCTTCCTCTTGTACTGAGGAACAGGGAGACAATCAGCAACCTGGCAGTCATCCCTCACCATAAAAGCCACCTGACTGGGCTAGTCATAAGCTTGAGTTGTTTGTTACTGTAGTCACTTAAACCTGGTTTGTAATATAGTGCCTACTGCTACTGCACAGTGTTTCTCTATGGTGAGGAAATCTGGGGTTCTTTTCCCCACAGAGAAAGAAGGTCAGTACTGCTTTACATTTATGGATGCAGAGGAGCATGGGTACAGGCACATCCACCACAGGGTAGCTGACATGCCTGTCAAGGTTGTACAAGCTCTTTTGCATAGTGCCTTACAAGAGCTATGAGCATAAGGTCTATCCTTCATTAATTTGAACCCACAAAGTTTTGATTCCTAATCTGTAATGTCTGCAGTTCCTAGGGATGAAAGTTCATTCAGACTGATGCATTGATAAGGTGTAGGTTGTAAGGTGGTAGAAGAGCGGTTGAAAGAACTAAAACACACTTTTAATCCTCAGAAAAGTGGTGTGTTTTAATTTCAAAATGCTTTCATTTTGCAATCTGTCTCCAAGCAAAGATCCCAGCAGTTTGTTAATAGAAAAGCACAGGATTATAGATTTGAATCATGTTTCATTTTAACTGTGTACATGTACCCCATGTAGTTTATGCAGACACTTACCCCATACCATGGGTTATTAAACCAATGAAGAAAACCACAAAGAGGTGATGTGTATACCAGAACAACTCATAGCATGACCTTCTGATCAGCTCAGTGGATGAAGTCATGATCAGAATTAAAGCCACAGTTATCACAACTCCAGTTATTCCAGCTACGGTGGTTAGTACCTCTCCTGTTGTGTTCTGGAATAAGAATACAGTATCAAGTATCAGTATCAGTATTAGTAGTTATTGTTGCTATAATTGTTATTTTTATTACACTTCTGTTGCTATTGTTACTGTTGCTGCTATTACATATGATGCCAAAATCTAAGATATATTTTCAGCATAGGAACAAAACCAGAACAAGACATGGAGGCAAGGCAAACCTCCATTTTACCGCAGAAGAGCCTGGGAAAACGTCCCTCTGCTCTATTTCCACTCAGGCTTGTCCCAGACAGATGTGTAAATGTTTGCTGCTGCTTATTTGTTTCAGGAATAGAAAGGAGGAAATTAGATGGTTTCATTAGTACTTTTATCTGTTTTACTCATGTAAAAGTGTCTCAGAAAAAAAAGGAAAATGATTAGAGAAATTAGAAGATTAAACCTAGAGATGGAATAAGCAAAACAGCACTAGAAACCTATTCATGTGAGGGCGATAAAGTGAGCTGCTAAGACACCTGCAATCGTAAAGGTGTAGGGCTTTTTTATGCTTATTTTACTTCAAAGTTTGTGGGGTTTTAGCAGCCCTGAAATCATGTATAAAAATGGCATGCTTTCATTTACCTAAACAGCATATCTCGTTTACCTGTTCTTTACATTTACCTGGAGATACATTGGATAATACTTGGGTTTATTTTTTAAAAGATGTATTTATATTTACATTTTTATGCTTGTCCATGATGAAACATTAGTATGCTGGGCTAGAACATGTTCCTTCTTGTTCATGACTCACAGACATCAGCACAGGTCTGTTACATCTGTCTAAACCCACCAAAATAAACTGAAGTGAGAATGAAGATGTATTTTGAACACAGCAGTCAGATGCTGATCTCAGTTATAAAGTGCAATTCGTGAAGAACAGCAGTAAAAATTTCACACGCAAGATGAGACTCTAGCTAAATATGCCAGCAGAGCGTAAATGAAGTCCCCATTTGGCCTGCAAAGCATATATATATCTGTTTTGCTGGTGCTGATGCGCAGGAATGGAGTAGCTCAGCATGCCTTCTGGATCCTGAGTTGGTTCTACAGCTTAATACGCTAGGAGGAAAAAAGCCCTGTATTGTACTTGTAAAGTGCACTCATTTGATATGGAAATCCTAGAGGTGATAAAATTCCACAATGCCATTTTTACAGTCACTTTTTACAGTAAAATCATTCTTTCAAATGTTCACACTTGACAGCACACAGTACATTTTCAAATTGGTGCCTGTGAACAGTGTGTTCAGATCCTATTACATATTAACAGGATTGATCTAGGTGATATTTTCAACATTTCCACTACAGTGGCTAGTTTGAATGTTGAGATGAAACAAGGAAAAATGTCAAAGACACTTAGTGCATTGCTACTACAGGGGTAGGATGAAACTGAAAAGAAAGCCTGAATTGTTGCTCTCAGAACTTTCTTCTCTGAAGTTAGAAGCAATCTTTTATTTGCTTTCCTTCATAATTTATTAATTCTGAGTGTAGCTACCGAGACACAAGTGGGCGATAAAAGAAATATAAATATTAGTTGTTAGAGTAAAATCTAGGCTGTAAATTGGAAGGTAATTGTGGGGCATATTACTGTGAGAAATCTGGGAAAGGATCTCAAAAAAATGCTAGCCTTCCTTCTCAAGGATATATAGAATCTTAATGCTAATTAGAGGCCTACTTCACAATTATATCACCACAGGAAGGCTTAATGAGGAGAGAAAAAATGCGTGCTGAAAGATGGTAGGATCTCGTTGAGAGCTGTGAGCTTGGTTCTGTTCCTGGGGAACATCTCATGTGCATGTGGTGAGAGTGGGCACCGCGTGTACTGAAAGACACTGCAGCTGAGTCCTTGACTTGCTGTCCTCTTCTGATGGACCTGACTACTTCATCAACACTAGCATCAAGGCTTTTGTGTTCATACCATTGAGACCATTAATGTGCTTGATTTTCTTCAGACTTTAGAATTGTTTGCTTGTTTGTTTTGAAAGATGCAAAAAATCATCCTATCTAAACCGGAAAAGAAAAAGCAGGACAAAATGGCTTGTAACTGGAAAGTACTATTGAATCCTACTGCTGGTTGTCCAGCCATCACCTCACTTCGTTTCTTGTTTCAGTGGAGCACACCACTGATCAAAAGAGCCCCACTCCATGGTGTTCCAGTAGTCTTTGTTGCGTGCTGGCTATGTGGGAATTTTCTAAAGAGCAGAAACAATGTGTGTTGGAGTCTCACCAGGGCCATCTCAACCCTGGAGTATATAACAATATACAAAAACAAACATACAATGGAAATGTGATATATAGCATGATGGAATAAGGAGAAAAGCTGATTAACTTTTGCATGTTTTACATGCACACCTTGCAGAAAGGGTCATGTTTTCTTTATGTTATGAGTATTGTAAGGAAGAGCTTACAACACTGTTGTGAGATAGCCAAGGAAGTGGACAGGAGGCACAGTCACTTTTTCCCCCAAAGTAAGCAAAGCCATTTATTTGCAGGGCTGAGGTACCCATAGTCCTGCTTGGCTCTGGAGAGCACACAGTGGCGCCAGCTTCCCCATGCACTGCTTCCTATATGCAGCAAGCCTGCGGGTGGTTTTGCTCGTCCTCCTCCCTGGGCAGCCACACTCGACACGCAACAGGGCAAAATCAGCCCTCAGACTGGGAAGATACTGCATGACCATGGGGAGAGAAAAATAGCAACTGTGAAAGAAATATTGTTAAGTGCTGTTGCTGTTGGTTTTTTGGTTTGGTTTTATTTTGTTTTGTTTTTCTGGAAAGAAGTTGTATTTGTTCCATGTATTGGTAGTTTAGTTTAATTTTAAACTCTTTGCAGATTCATTTCATTGTCTACTATTCACAACACTCCTTATCCTCCCCCCCCCCGCCAAGCTGTCTCCTGACAANNNCCCGCCAAGCTGTCTCCTGACAAACTAATTAAAATACTGTAGACATTTCTTTGAGCTTAGTAACCTGAAAATTGCAGCTCTGAGTAAGTGTTTTCAGCTGAAATTGAGGTTAACCTTTGGCAGCACCTTCTCGCTCTGGTTAAAAGGCTTTGAAATACAGTTCTACCAACAATAGAATCCATAGAGGAAAACTTTTTAGATGAGGAAAACCAAAAAGTGACAGCTTACCGTTTCATAGGTCCTGATTGGGTTCAAGTAGCTTTCATTTGGGCTCTTGCCAAGGCCAGAAAGTTTATTCCGTAAGGCCCCAGCTTCCTTCGACTGGCTGGTGTGATACCGCTCAATGTTGATAAAGTGGGCAACTATATGGATGGCTGCATGAGAGAAAGAGTGGTGTGAAATTACAGACACATTTGTATGTCTCCACAGTGCCAGAAGGAACTTCATTAAGGACACTACAAACTATTTGAAAAGCTTGGGCGTAAATTGAGAGCTTTGCACGGGTTAAGTTGACAATAAAAGGAAGATTTTGTCAAATACGTATCTAATATGAAGCAATTGCTTCACATTGGAGAGGAAAGGGACAGCTCCAGGGTCACCTCCCATGTTTACAGTGGAGTGCCCTGCAGTCTTCAGCGTCATCAAAGGAGGACCTCTTGAGAGATGGTATGAAGGTGTTTGCCTCTGATTTTAAATGGTTCAAAATAAAGTAAACTGATTAAAATCTCTATATTTTTATTAATATACTAGGATGTGCCATGGTCTAATACTGCTGTGCAGGACACTAACGTGTCCATTTTAGGCATAAGCCAGTTTGCAACTTGCACCAGGGGTATTTAAGAGATGCATCCAAAACCTGTCCTCTATAGGATGCATCCTACCTGTGCCCCCCTTTAGTAGCTCTAGCATTACTTTACACAGGTGGATCCTGTGTAAGCCACGGGAAGTATGATTTTAAGGGAGAAGTCTGAATCACAGCGTTAGATCTGATTTATCCTGGGCATGATATATCACCTCTACTTATGGCCTGCTCCCAAAAGGTATATGAAATGGTCAGTTTAGAAAAATGCCTTAGAGTGAAGTAAGAACTCCCATGTAATCCTTTTCCTGAGTGGAATGATGACAATTTCAAAAGAGGGAAAAAGGAAGGACTTTGTTTTATTATTGGCTAACATAGATAAAGCCATAATCATGCTAGGTGCAGAGTTTCAGTATTCAATATGAGAGATTCTCAAATCCATTACAGGAAAGTTGTAATTAATGCAAAATATTAAATGCCAAAGGAGGAAAAAATGACAATGAAAAACAATTATATGTTTACAGTAGAGCTATTAGGATTTGCTATTTCTAGTTTTTGTAATTAGCTTCCCATTATCATCTCTCCTTCAGTGTTTATCTGTTCCTGTTCCTGACCATTTAAAAACCCTTTATAAAAGGCAGTATTTGTAGTAAACTAAATATGATCTTCTTCCCTGAACAATATTCTCTCAAAAGATTCTGTTTTCCTTTTTCTTCTTTTTTTCTTTTTTTGCTCTTTTAGTTTTTCTCTTCTCTCTTCTCTTCTCTTCTCTTCTCTTCTCTTCTCTTCTCTTCTCTTCTCTTCTCTTCTCTTCTCTTCGTCTCTTCTCTGTCCTTCTTTCTTCTTTCCTCTTCTTCTTTCTTTTTTTTTTAAATTATAACTATTTGCACAAAAGTGATGTCTTACTGCACTAGTCACTTTGTAATCATAGATGAAAACACAAAATTAAATGCATAACAACTTTGGAATTGCTAAGTCTTTTAGGTGCCTATCCACTTAGTGAGCTCCCTCACTCTGCATGCTGGAGTCCAGCTCCTCTGCAGCGCCTGGGGAGCGCTGTGGGCATGGGAATACGAGTTAAGGTAGGATGCTGAACATGGAAATAGCCACTGCAAATAGGTAGAAGATTGTACTGTTCCCATCATCAGTAGGTTAGCCCATGAGTCCAAGCTGGAGAGAGGTTATTTTCACTCTGTTCTTCTGAGGTGATCCTTCTAGAGCAGTAGATGTGCTGTGGTTGGTTGACTGTCAGGTTGCACTTTGTTCAAAATATAATGTTAGCTTAGGGACTTCCCACCACCACTCCCTAACACCTACTTCACCTCATTGCCCCATGCTTAGATACTCACTGGGAGATGAAAGACCTATTTTAAAATCCTTGTTACATTAAATTTAAAGTAGGGATTTAAATCGAATCACATGTCCTAGTCACTGGGCTGAACGGTTTTTCTCTTGTGAGCCGTCTCCTGATGAAATCCTTAATAAAAATAATCAAATATTTATTGACACAGGCATCCCAGTTGAATATCCTGAGCACCCAAAATGCAAAATCAAGCTCCCATTTTTTCTGAATCTTTGTTCCAATGATTAATAAATTATTTATATAAACTGGAATAGCTTCAGCAGAATGGAGACTGAATCCAAATGGGTATGAACTGCCCAGAGATAAAATGAGCCTAGAAATTAGAAGACAGATTCAAGCCATCAAAGGAATGAGACTCTAAAATAACCTTTCAATAAATGGGATAATGGGATCAAGCAATCTAAGCAGCTTTCAGCTGAAGGTTGGTCATTTTGTGAAATAGCATACATGACGTGACTGTGAGCATTAGAAGGTATTGGACTCAGTGACCCGGCATGTCCTGTGTACGTTGTTATGGATTCGGTGCTGCATGTGAAACAACCTGGCCAACATCAGGCAGGAGAGGCTCTCCGGAGCCTGCGTGTGAGAGGGTGCTCCCAGCACCTCGGCAGCGCCGGGACGCTGGAAAGAAGGTTGCACAAGACCACAAGCAGCGAGTGGAGTGAGATGTGTGGATTCAGACTGTCAAAACTCCAAAGCCTGAGAGGCTCTGAGTTGTAGGGTTTAGGTGGCAGCTGTGTGGGGGCTGTGGCAATCTGTTTCCCAGCATACAACTGATGTATAAGCAGTATATAAACACCATTTATGTATTTAAGTGTAACAGCACTTTTAAGTGCTGAGTGGGAAGGAGGGGGAGCTGTTTCTACAAGGGGCTCCTTTCAGAACAGATGTTTTGGCCTGGTAAGGATGTTATCGGATCCAGCTGGAGGGGTACCAAGTCATTGCTTGATGAGGACCTGATTTCTCTGACATCTGAAAGAGCTCACTTGGAGCACGGGAGCGTGGGGTAATGGATGCTGTCTGTGGTAGGTTATGGAGTTACATGTAGTCTGGTACGGGACTAAGGGAAAGAGGAGAGAAAACTTTCAAAGGATGGATGGAAAGCCCTGACAATGAATCTGGGTGGACTTCTGCTGACCATTTATATCTTGGCATTTGCTAGTGATTACTGGTGCAATCAGTAATGGTTCTTGGGCCTCTTGTCCCTGCCTACAGCGTGCTCTTTGTAACTCCAATATGATCTAATAGTTACCATTGCCTTGGGACCAGGTGAGTTTCATACAGTTGTGATCCATAGTGTTGTTTTACCAAGGGTTCCCTGCAGCATATAAACTGCAAGTTTGGGACTATCCTTGCTCACTTAAAATAGCAACATTGACTAGAGGGTGCAGTTCGAATATGTGTTCAGAGGATAACACACTTTCTCTCTTTCACGTTCAAAACATATAGATTTTTCTGCAGATTGCAAAATCTTCATCTGAAATGGTGACGTTTCTGTTGTTTAGAAGGCTGTGAAATCTTGCACTTTTATCAAAATGCAGGATTGTGCATGATTTGTACAAATTCCAGTCATGTCATCAGCGACAGAAAACCTAGTGCTATCTGGTATATGCTGAGTGTTGAGAATGAAATGAGGTGGTACTTTCTTCCAGACAGAGGTCCACATTTCATAAGAGAGTATTTGCAATCTTGAACAGAAAAAAACTCTGGGTTGAATAGACATAGCTTCCCAAGAAGGTGTCAATCCTAGGGTTTAATGAAGGGTAATCATGTTGCGACTTTTCCCTGGAAGAAGAGATCCACTTTCTGCAGCTTAACTTAATAAGATTTTTCTGCAGGCTACCAGAGGACACCATTTTGTCCATCTGTGTATTGTTCTGCTTTACTGTGTTACTGTCAATGGAAACATCATCATACCCGCTTCTTTGGGATTTACCACATCTTCCCTTTTGGGTGACATTCCCTCCAGCTTTCATCTAACAGGTAGAGGATATTACAAGTGTGGAAGACTTCCAGAATGAACAGGAGAGGTCTTTTCTGCAAGCTATTCTGTGGTAGCTGTTAACATACAGAGTATAAAGATACACTGGAAAATATTAACATTCAAACTAATGATGTACTGAATATGTTGGTTTACCTGGGTCTCCCATGATCTTAAATATCACCTAGAGTGTTATTAGATTAATACTTCTCATGATTTTTTGTGTGCTGCTAGAAAAAAATGATGCAATCTAAAAGTGAATTATGGCTGGATGGTAAGAGTAATGCAAAGATCTAATTCCATTTTCAGTGTGGTACATTTAATGTACAATGGTTGTAACAGACTAAAAAGTCTGGCACTGGATACATTGCCATTAGCTAAAATATTTTACATCCCTAAAGTGCATTTTCTGAAGGTCCTTTGCATCTGTGGTGTATAGAATTTACTAAGCAATTCCAAAATTAATATGCAGATTTCTGAAATCTGAGCTTATAACAGTTGTTGTTTTTTTTCCCTGCACCACTTAGATAAGTTAACCATGAGGGCAAAGTTTAAGGTACTACATCTCAGGATTCTCAATTCAATTTTTTCCTCATTCTGCATGACCAAATATAAAGTACGGAATAAATCGTGCAATCTTTTAAACAAAGTTCTTTTTTATAACTGTTCATGAAAACTGAAGGATTTTGACTGTTGTTTTTAACAACGTCTGGAACCTCTGAAGCACTTAACATACATTAATTTGTATTTGACCCTGAGATGTTCTATCTAGTCCACCTCTGAGATCAAATAAAAGGTTTTATTGGAAGAAGGGAGGGAGGAAAAGGGTTGCTATTAGAGCATGATGTTTACTGTACATATTCTTAAATACAAAGAGATGTAATTAAATTATCTTGAAAGTCTGGTCGATTTAGCTAGTCTTATTCAGCCAATTGTGCCTTCAGTGAAGCATGCACAACTCTCATTGAACTAAACAGAAATTGCATGTGTTTATCTGAGGACAAGATTTCACTCTCTCTTTTTCTGGATGCCTGTACAGGATAATAATCAGATTGGAGCTTGCTGCTAGCAGTTAAATGTTTTGGTTAACCAACTCATCATGTTAAAATCCAAGGGTTGAATCCTGGCCTTTCTGCCCACAGTGAAGAGAACGGCTTTGCAAGCAGCTGACCCAGGCATGGGGAATTCTGTCCCCAACTAAGCCCAGGTTGTTTTGCCACCCACTGCCTTGTGCCTTTTCTGGTTACACAGAATCTTTAATTCAGCTTCATGCTGTCTTTGTGGACTAAAAATGTGCAGGTTAAGTAAAAATTACAACAACAGTGACCACACACATACTTGCACTGGATCTGGTTTTTTTTAGAGTGGTTATAAACATCAAAGAAGAACATGACTTGGACAATTTTTTATCCTAGCTGGAAGCTTATAATCTTTAATTTAATGTAGTTTCCTACCTAGGACTTGCATTAAGTCTGGATTTAAAAAATCTCACTGAAAAAAAAAAAGCAGTTTAATGGAAATCTGATTTTTTGTAATTTCTGGAGGTACAACACTGAGATATCAGCTAAACCTCTTTTGAAGATAAGCATCTTCTTCCCTGAAAACTTCATTGTTTACACAAAAACGTTACTCAGATCACCAAAGCCCTTCACATGGCCACCACTACGAAAAGGTGCTTGAAAATTGAAAGGTTTTCTAGTTTGTAGCTATAGATTTCTCAGTGCTTGCCAGAAGCCAAACACACCTCGCATCACAATCCTTCTGTCTGCATTTTGCATGTTTTTAAAGAAAATTGCACCGCTGTAATTTTTAAGGAGAAGGAATCACCATTTCAAATAACCTAACTAGAAAGAACCTCACTGTCCTTCCCCTACTTTCCCTTAATTGCTTAAGCTTTATTCATATCATAATTCAAAAGACTTTTGGAACAATATATCTATATAACCTTTCTGCAAACATCAAAACATCACAAGAAGCAGTTTGCTCTTCAAAATGTGGACCATATGCCAAAGTAAAAAACCCCAAAAACCTATCCCCTCCAACACTCCCCACTTTAGAATATACTCTCTTATGAGGGTAAAAACAATACAGTAAGAGAGAGGAGCTGTACAAAACATTATTTACTGTCTCTTGTAGATATCTTTAGGTTTCAGACAACCGCCTCTCAACTGAAAAGTCTCTTTTGCATTAGAAAGCGTAGAATGATTTGCACTGATCAAACTGAGAGTGCATGAAACTATGATTTTATTCTAGCAGAGTTACAGGTCTATAAGGAAGATTTATTAGTGGGTGAATAACTCCCAGACAGCTCTTATCACAGACAGGCATGCAGAATGCAGGAAGCCAAACTAAGCAGAATTCCCTTTACTGAATTTTCAATGATGCCCTTGATTATAGATAGCATTGTTTACTCTCTCTCTTTTCTCCAACTTCCCCCTTCCACTAGTCTCTAATTATATCCCTTTATGACCTGACCAATTAAAGCCTGCTCTTGAATTTGTATTAGAGCTGATGAAAAATTAAAGGTACAGATGTACTTTTTCCAAGGCCATGCGCACCTCAGCTGAGCTGGCTGCCTGTTAGAAGCCAGACAATACTAATGTTGCACTATTTTTAGCACGCTATTAAATAAATATGCTGGAATAACACCACCTGGCAAACTGAGACGAATACATGTTACTTTTAAAACAAGAGAGTCTACAATTTTATATTGCGAGGCTAAGCTTACTGATCTGATCTGCAAATTGGTTTAAATTCTTGCTGCCCCATTTAGGCTATTGATCATACAGGGGAGAACATTCATTTAACTAAGAATTACTAAATTGCAATAGACTAATAGGAGTTGACTATGTTTTTGAGTAACAAAAGGCAATGTAGGTAGTACGTGGATAAATAATGTATCAGTTGAGAGGAAAATGGCATCTATTTACACATCATTTTAACACTGTTAGATTTCATTAAAAAAGTCTCAGTATACTTGTGGGTACCTCTTTACTCTGAAGCGTTGCTTTTCTGTCACAAGATATGCTGTAGATTGTGGGGTTTTTTATGAATTTGAAATTTAATTCAGGCAACTGAATTTCTGGCCATTCTTTAGACAAGTCTGACTATACAGTGATGTAGTGTTTTCCCAAATATGATAGCTGTTTCTAATTGTCTGTTAGGGAAGCATGAGTTCATAAGTTGTCATGTTTTGTACGTTAGACTTCCCTGTATTTTGTTTTCTTCCTCAAATATCTCATCAACTCTTTGTCCATTTCATACTCTGGAAAAAAACCCAACCCAAATAACAACCTAACAATGAACCCTTATTTTCTCCCTAGAGAGTGACAGAATTAAATGGTGCTTTCTGTCATTTACTATCAGCTCTTGTGTCTTTTTCCTTGGAATTACTGAAGCCATAAAGTAATCACTTTTCTGATAAGAGTTGCACATCCCAAACTGTCCACCTTAGTGCACTAGTAAACATTTTTATATGAATGTAAAAACCAAATATGTAAAAGGTTTGACTGTGCAGTTTTGCTTTCTTTTTGAAGCATGACAAATTATACACCAAGTGGAAGTTGGTTAATTTACATTCTTGGGTTGATTTGTTAATTAAAGAAGCAATGTTGTGTTATGTAGGAATCTGCTTTATACTGAAACTGAACTCTGATAAATGAATGGACGTGACAGATAAGTAAATCATCATAATGCACTATAAGATGCACGTTCTCATCCCACAGCCTTCCCCTCTGGATTCTTTAGCACTACATACAAGGGACAAATTTTAGCTATTGATTCCTGATGGCAAGCCTAAATTCATATTCTTGTCTCACTGTGTGGGGACACTAACAGCCTATACACGCAAAAGCAGCTCCCTCATGTAGACTGAAAAAAATATTGGGACCAGGATCCACCCTGACAGCCTGGGGATAGAACTGTTACCCTGCAAGGTCTTATGCTTGCAAATAACCCTGATTAACTCCTGTGTTTCCTTCACATTTTCTAAGAGAACTCCCTGCCCCGGATACCTCTCCATCTCTATGTGCTTATGTCCTTCCTCATATTCCCTTTCCTTCTTCATTCTTTGCACATCCCTCTTCCCCACATTATCTCCTGTTACCCTCGTGTCCTTTGATTTCCTACAAGCTTCAGTCTTCTCCGGGTCCTTTAACAACCTGAGGTCAGGAAGGTGCCGTGCCTTTTTCCCAGCCAGGCGAATGAACACCTATAGCTCAGTGAGTCACTAGGACCAGCAGAATAGATAACTTTTCATCTCAGGATGCAGTTATTCCCTCAAGGATGCCATTAGTTCCCTGTACCCACCACCTATTTAAAAAAAATATTTAGGAATTTAATGTTTTTGAGACAGCTGCTTATCTCAAATTCAGATTAAATTTATTACCTGGTGGAAAAATTATTGAAGGTGTAGTGGCGGACAGATGAGCAGTGTTACTCATAAGCACCATTTCCTTAGGAAATCAGATTGTAATGCTATGTTATTTCCCCAAACACCTTCTCTCGGGGATTTAATGAAAGTTGTTTACACTAAACGTTAAGAGCACAAGAGTGTCCACATTAACTAAACGGCAGCTAGTAGTTACTATTCAGGTTGAAAGTTGATTGACGTAACAATCAAACTTTTCTCAAGCAAAAAAGGTTACAAATGGTTAATCAGATAGGACTCCTACACCTGTTTAAAGCTGCAGTCACCAAATGATTGCACTAAAATAGCACATCTCAGAGCTGATGGGGATTACAGCATTAGGCAGAATCGCTGTGAAATTCAAAACAGTTCAAAGGCAAAGAAGAAAAAATGAAAATAAAAATAAAGCTTACTTGCATTTACAGCTATTCCATAGGCAACCATCTTGTGAAATGCGATGTTTTTGTCAAGCTGTCTCCTCAGTGCTCCTCCACAGCACTTGGTGAAAAAGCAGACCTTGTTTTATATCATTCCTATTACTATTTACAGCTCACATTTTGGAGAGGAGGAGAGGGGAGTTCAATACATTTCAAAATGGAACGTTGAAGGAATTCAGTGGAAGATTTGGGTTAGCCTTAACGTTGGGGTTCAGGTAACTGTTTTTGGCATAGTGACACTCCAGGATTTCTTATGCTATTCAGCCTATGCAGGGGCTCAGAACCAGGTTTGATAAAACTCTGCTCCATTTAGCTGTGATTTATGAGTGTTTTTTCTGGGCTGGTGATAAGGACACCAGGCTGGGCCACCGCCTCTTTGCAAGCTTAGGTTCAGCTGCATGAACACAGCTGAACCGCTGGCAAGGCCAGCTTGCAATGAAAACATTTTCGCGGCTTCCATGAAATGCGCACCCCAGGAGGGTGAGGCTGTCTAGACCTCAGGTGGCTGCACGCTTATGTGTTACTGAGCCATCTCCCCATTATTGGAAGCGCTGGACGGCGGTGCGCTGACGGCCAGCTGGGTGCCTCTGCCTGCTGGGAGCCAGCCTGGGGCCATCAGCCAAAGCTAACACACTCTGCTGGACCTGGACAGCCCTCACGGACCTAATTCAGTCTCCAAACGGTGTTCTGGATGTCTGGATTGCTCGCTTGACCTGGCAGAGTGCCATGCCAAAGTTCCTGGCATTTATCCACGTTGTTTCCTAGCTAATAAATCTTCCAAAACTCTGGAGCACTGTGGGGTGCAATGCCAAGACACAGCACCTCCTTGGAGAGTCACTGGATCCAGCCCTGTGCTGACCATGCTGGAGCCACTCAAGTTGCTTTGTACCACGCTCCTCAAGAGCAGAATATTGTCCGGAAGAGAAAAACATTGATTATCTGTAAGAAGAGTTCCAGTTCTCTGAGTTCTTACTCAGCATCTAAGTGAGCATGCAAATGTTTTATGTTAATTCACAAACTGATTCAGAAATCCAACACAACCTCTTTTTTTTTTTTTTTTCTTCCATTAAATGCTCAGGTCCTGGACTCAAAAATTATAAAATAGTGTTGATTCCTAACCTAAAGACTGATGGAAATTCAACTCAAACTCTGAAGGAAAAAAAAAAGGCAGAACTGAAATAAGAACCAGCTTACAATAAAATAAATTAATGTTACGATTTCTAAATTCCTGTTGTTCTTGGAGTCATGAAGTGATCAGTGATTTTTTACCCAAACATGTGGTATTGGAATTGCTCTGAGTGTAATAATTCACTGCAAGTTGAAGCTATAGCTAGTAGAGCTAAAGCCTTAAATACTTCCTATGTGTGATGCTGAGGTTAATGTAAATGCCTCTGAGCAGATGACCACTCCATTACAAAAACACATGTTTACAAGAAAGGAAGACCTGAATGGTGGCCACACACACAGACGGTTTTAAACGTGTTCCTTATTATCTTTGTGACAATTTTATCTATCTGTACATTTTCTCCCTCCAATTTTCACTTTGCAGCTACGCAGGATACACATGACTGATACGTGTTTTCTCCATTTGGCCAAGTTGCATTATTACGTCCGCTTTTTGTAGCTCCTCACTTTTCACTTCATGACACCATGCTACGCAGCGGCTGCCAAAATCAGTGTTGCATTCAGAGCACTGCGTTAAACAAGCCATTTGTTTCTCTTCAGTCATGAATAATGACAATTTAAATGTTAATAACTAGGCAATAGTGTACAGACTTCTCTATCAAAAATTAAAATTCCTTGGAAAATGTTTGATATGGATAATACTGCTAAACTACAGAAATAAAAAAGGGAGGATAATATGGCTATTTGAGAAATGGTACTTACAATGCTTGCTCCTCTTAAGAACGAAATAAGGTTTCTACTGACTGGTAACAGGATTAGCATGCAGTTAAAATTAAGGCACGTTGCAGAAGCTCTTGCCCAAGCCAGGGTTGACTGTACATATAATAGTATAAAGAAATTAAATTACAAGCTTGGTATAGGAAGAGCAAAAGAAAGAAAAGACTGTATTAACATAAAACTCTCATATGGGAAAATTACTGTTGAAGCATCAAAAATATTGTTATGAAGGATGTAAATAAAATCAGACTATGCATACATTCTTCTCGTGGAGCTCTTTAACAGTCAAACTCGTACTTACTCCCAGCATAATCCGTGTATAAATGTAAGCATCTTCGCCTTCATACCAGTGGAAGGTATCAATAAACAAATAGAAATTCAGTCCCAGCCACACCAGCTACAAAGCAGACAGGTTACAGTTTAGTGATACTTACAGTATTTTTCAATGCATATAAAACTGGTTATGGTTATAGTTTTAGAAGTGTCTGAGAGATACTTCAAAATCAGTGTGCAATGCAGTTGTTGATCACAGATGATAGAAATCACAAATGTCTGCTGGCATGAGGCTATCTTTTGGCAAATGCAGGATTACAGTCCTATCCCCACAGCCCCAGCAGAGGATATAGGTGACATTTACTGTGTGATGGTAAACTTGATCTTAAACACGGGGCTTAGCCTGGTCTCTAAAAAGGCAATAAAAGCTAAAATTAAAGAATTCCAGTAATGGAGGGAGTTAGGAGCTGAGGAAATTCCTTTCTCTGCCCCCCATACTGAATTCACCAAAGCCTCTGAAAATAATTCAGGATATAATTTCAATTACAATTGCAAACCCCCATTCCCTTTATCTGAGGACTAAAGTACACAGACTTAAAAATAATTAAAAATAAAACAGTAAAACTTTAAATTGTTTTTAAGACTAGTTATAAAAAGGCTGCTGAATATTTTATAGCAAGTTTTACATTAAGCTTGGGAGTATTACTGTAAGCAAACCATAAAATGTCTTTTAAACAAGCTTAAAATATTTATATATATCCAATTAGATTTTTTTAATGCTAAAAATACTCACTAATAACAGCACTGAGAGTTTTTCATTCAAAATCCAGCATCCCATCCTGAGTGCCTCTCCCTATTCTAGCAGCAGCTGACTCTTGCCTTCCAGTGTAACCTGAGTTCTCCGTCCATTCCTCAGGCTTTTCTACTAACTCCTTTTGTCTTTAGATTTTAATAAGCACCTAGTGGGAGCAGGAGCTCTCTCTAGGAATTTTCTAATTAAGGACTCCCTGACAAGAACAGATCACCCAAGTGACATGTCTCATGACCTGGGTAAATAAAACGCTGGTCACTGCCCAGTCCTTTCTCTCTCCAGAGTTATTTCTCAGCAAATGAGAGATGCTGTCATTAAATTGTTCTCTTGTACTAGCATGTATTTGGGTGGGTTTTTTTTTGCTTTGTCTTTGCAGTTTGAACAGAGTTCAACATTTCTTCATGATTTGTTTTTTAATTTAGTAGCAAATGGGAGCATCCCTTATGTGTGCATAAAACAGGAGCAATGCTAAAAGATCTTGGCAGTGGCAGTCGCTCAGTCAGAAGTCGGGAACTCTCAGAATAAAGGGTGCCCCTGTAACGTTCATCTGGATTTATTGTGAATATAGATTATGGCAATGTTGAAATGCATGATAGTTTTTCATTCATTTGGCTGCAGTCATAAAATAAGCACTTTCTTTCTCCTATTTACATTGGTCGGTGTAAGGACACGAATCTTATTTACTTCCCTCCCCACAAGGAGGGGAGAACTAACAATTAATGTCCTCCTGGTCTTCTCTGTCAAGCCTCACAAACATCAGCTGCCTTCACCCATGACCTGCGAGGTGGGGAGAGGATGCCTATTTCAGAGGTCTGAGCACAGAGGGGTTAGGAAAAAACGTGTCCCTTCCTTGTGTATGTGGCTTGAGCAGCCTAGCAGGTGCTGTGGCTCTCCATGTGCTTCAGACCCCGCTCCCACAATTTGTCTGCAAAGTGACATTACTTTGGCAGGACTTGAGGTACTCAGGAAACGTAAGCCTCTTCCAAATACAATCCACAAACACTGTCCAGTGCTAGAGCTTACCCTTTTTTCTTTTTTTTTTTTTTGGGGGGGGGTGGTGGGATTTGTTTTTGTTTATAAAACCAGATGTTCCTGTTCCTCCAGGTTTGTCCTGAGGGACATTCGGCCTACTTCCTTCTCCTTGGAGGTTTACTACTGCAAGGATCTAACGCGCCACCTGCAAAAGTGAGTCAGCAGGATTCAGTGCCTCTCAGCAAGATCAAAACCTTTTGACGGGTCAGTGTAACAGAGAATGCTGTTAGTCTGTTCAAGACTTTTCTTTAGTAAGTGGTTATTAAAGCAGCCGGCACCATGATTATATTCAACAAGAAGAACACACTTTCTGATTTGCCTTTTCGAAGAGAGAAGAATAATTTATTGACTTTTCTGCACTTCTCAAGAGGGAAATCCCTTCCCCTTGGCCTCTCTTACTTTGCGGAACTGGCAACAATATGGGTAAGGAAGAGATTGCTTTGAAAAAAGGTCAGGTCCACTGCAGGAAGGTCCTCCTGGCCAACCAGGTCTGAGCTCCTCTTTTGTCCTGTCCTGGTGAGCACTCTGCATTTACCCTTGGCTCCCCTTGCTGAAAGCTGTGCAAACTCTGCCTGTAGTAATCTTGTTCCTTCTCCAGTGAAACCATTTTCTTAAGGCTTTCCTGACTTGGCTCCAAAGGAGGCCTTTCTGTGACAAAATAGCTTAGAATTTCTTAAAGTTGAAATGCTATTAAGCTCGGCTACTTTTTAAACAAGTGCTAATTACCATTAATATGAGTTAGCAGAAATGGAAATGTGGTTACGAATACTCTGAATACAAGCATTTACAAGGGATTTATTTTGAGCTTTATTTTTCTTGGATGATAAAATTAAGCATTATTTATTAACGAACTTCATGACAAGCAGTAATTGGCCAATATTATGTGACTTGATGTAGGCTATTCCCACAACCACCCTCTTTATAGTAGCATTGATATTTCAGGAACTAACAAGATAGTGAGTATTGCTGGTTTTTTTTCAGAGAGGTCAAAAGAAGAAGAAATAAGGGAGAAGGGAAGAAGAATGTGCAGAGGGTGAGGAGAAATACTGGTAAGGTCAGATGCCAATTTTAACTACTTAAAAAAAGGGGAGAGGGGAGAAAACTCACTATCTGGATTAGCTGCACTTCAAAGGAAAATGCTGCACTGCGATGTTCTGCTTTGAAGTTCAGCCGATCCAGACAGCAATTTTCTAAAATGAGTCAAAACTGGCATCTGAAATAGATTTTTTTTTTTCAGAGTACAGCAGATTCATATGCTGGTTTAGGCTCCAAAATTTGTCTGGATCAGCAGCTGTACTTCAAAGCGGCACATCTCAGTATAGCATTTGACTTTGAAGTGCATGTGGTCCAGATGCCAGTCCTCTTAAAGGAGCCGATGAATCAACTGCACTTTATTTTTTGTCTGTTGAAACAGCTATGTTTTTTCTCATATATAACAGTAATGTGTGTGGTCTCCAGTATGGTATCTATCAATAAAAACACAAAGCTAACACAAAAGCTCTTTATTGCTTCATTTTCTATAAAGGAACTGGTCATCATTATTTTATTATACTGATTTGCAGTGATCTCAGCCAATTTCTAGCACAAACTATTCAGACAGAACTCAGGAAAGGACATTTTATTGATTAAAGAGCTAACTGTATTCCTTTTTGTTATTGTTTTATCATTATCGTGAGCTTCAACTGTCCTAAAAAGGATATGGAAAAAGGATGGAAAGGGATTTGTTCTGGCAGTTTGGGAAAAAGCAGTGATAGGTACATGCTGAGTTCCCATGCAAGAGCCAGGCAACTCTGTCATTAGCTTAAAAGGTCAGTTTTTGCATGGAAAGAGGTTTATGAGGTGCTGAATTCTTCTGTGTAAGTATCTCAGCATTAATGTCAATGTTTATATCAATTACTGCTACAGATCTCAGTCGCAGTTAGTTCTATTCTATTTGACAGCAACCTCTATCTGAGGTTGTTAGTAATTTTTTTAGAGTACTTTCAACAGTGCTTACCCTTTACAAGACAAATTCATTATTAGCATGAGACTGTATATATATACCTACATATAGTTTGTTTTGCTGGGCTATCCTAATTTTACTATTAGGTATGCATGCCTTGTTTCTCAAAGGCAAAAATCATTTCAGTTGAATCTGAACTCTGTCCTTGCCCTCTCACAGTTTTTCTGTGTGCTTGACTTTATGTCTGCAAGTAACCTGGATGAACTCGATAAGCTTCACGATGCTACATATAGAGATGGATGTAGGTAAACATGTGATTCAAAGAATCAGGGTGCTTTAATTGTGCAGACCATCTAACAGCCATTTACTTGCTGACTATATCAGAGTGTACACTTTGTATTAGACCGTACAAAATGGTGGCGCTGCTGTGTTCTCTAATTTTTACATTATTTCTACATAATGTTTCCCAATAATGTTTAAGAAATGAGAGGCAGATTTGTCTCTGTTGAATGGATGAAGAAGCTGAATAATGTATTTGATAAACCATTCAACTTCTGTGGAGAGAGAGGCTGATGAAGCTGCTAGAGTGCAAACCTTTTCCTTTTTTCCTCTTTTTTTCTTTTAAAGACAATTCTGAAGGAACGGAGGCCAAGGTTCAGCTTTAGTTTTCTTCAATGCTCTGATTCTAGCTTTGTAGAAGAAACTTATTGAATTTCTATAAACAGTAGTTGAGTGACTAGTAGCAGAAAAACAGGGATATAATTTTTAGAGATTTTCTTATAGTGTTTTTTTTTTAATTTAACTACCTCATTAATGTTAATGGATTTTTTTTTATTAACTGTACTAACATTATGTATGGGGGAACTGTTTTGCAATTTGAGAACATTCAAAAAATCCCTAAACCTCTAAAAGACTAACGTAATATCAGCCTTGTCAGTGCTAAAGATTCAAGAATCATCAGATTGTTCTAAAATTTATGAAATTTAAAAAAAAAAAAGAGTGTGCAGTTTGGGGGAGAGTGCTGACTCAGTACTGAGCCTTCAAGGGCATCTGGCTTCTCATTTGCAGCTTTTTTTCAGTAACAGTGTATTTGCTTTTTAATGAAATATTAAAAATCTTGGCCCCAGAAGTGGGCTTGAACAACAAAAAAAATCATTCAGTTATCAAAACACTTGTGACGCACCTGGCAGAATTAGCAATGGTAGAGCAAGTATTGACTTGTTTTCCTTTGTTTATTTTCAGTTCCCTGTAGCAGGGCTCCAAGACCTTCTTAATTTCTGAAACTTGTTTTTTTTTGACAATAAATGGAAGATATTCAGATTTTTATACACATACTATGTCCAAAAACCCAGCCATTGGTCACAAGGCACAAAATGGAGAGAAAGACTTCTGTCTCTATCCAAAAAAGCAGAATAAAGTTTCAGAACCCCTTTAAAAAGAAAAAAAGTCTTTTGGTTGTAGGTCCAGCTCTTCTTGAACTCCACAAGCCAGTGCAATAAAACAGACACAGTGCAATCAACTGGTTCTTTTCCTTGTCTTAGCAGACCTGATACTGCTATCCAGCATATCTCAACTGACGAGCAGTGCCACGATCCGGAATCTCAGCGTACACAAGCGATACCTACAGGAGTCAAGAAAGAGAGTCGAAAGAGCAGCAAAACACAAAGGGTCTGGGACCGAAATCAAAAGTCACATTGGAGCCTTAAAGGGAGATTGTCACTGACCAGTGTGGGAACAACTGTTGTTTCTGCCTGAAGCAGGGCTTGGCACCCTGTTTGCAGAGGGCAACCCCAAATCTGACTCTTTCCACAACCCAGCAGAAAGGTTTATCAAAGAGAAACCTAAGAGCTCTAGCTTGAGAGATAATCAGTTCCCAGCCAAAGGATATTAATATTTGAATCCAAATCTTTTCTCTCTCAAGGGACTCCTTTATTACCATGCTCACACTGTAATCAAAATATATTCAGGAGCAATTTCAGACGTTCAAAAGCTATTTGTTTCAGCAAGTGCCAAAATCTCCCAGCTCTTGACTGTGCATCTCCAGAAATAGAGTATCCTACCTTCCTAATTACATGTGCAAAATGCTGGTTTTCCCACATGAGCTGTTTTCCAGCTTAGTAAAACAAGATAACCCCTCAAAGCAGCTGAAATCTTGTACAAATAGAAGTGTCCACAGGTTACCCAGATGGATTTTCCTTTCAGGTGTTTTGAAGGTAACAAGCCATGGAAAACAGCTTAAAGATAAGCTGAGAAATGGGAAAAACAAGGAGCAGGAGGAAAAAGGGATCACAGTAGCATCCATGATGTTTCCTCTGTGTCGCCAAACCTGAAAAAAAACATAATAGATGGGATATTTTTCATCTGGCCCTGTCTCATGTGTTCCTTATATGGCACAAGGAAGTTGTGCATCAGCTGGCCTCCCACCAGCTCTTCATCTCCTGTACCAGGTGCCACAATTTAGTCCACTGAGCTGCAATCTGTGACACTTTTTTGCAAGACTTGCTCACAGGATGCCCCTTAAGGGAACAGGCTCTGCCAGTCTGGGTATAACCCACAATAAGGGAGAAGCGAGGGTTGTGCCCTGCCAGGTGAGGTGACGGAGGGGGAAGATGGCTGTCAGCTGGCTTTTCACCTCCCCCAGAGCCAGGGCATCACCAACACAATGGAGGAAGTACTGAGAGAGACTCAATATGGGTTGTTCAGGTTCCCCATCAGTACACAACCAATTCTCTTACACTACTGCACGTACATAATCCTGTCCATGCTCTCCAGGGCTGACCAGATCAGGGATGGGACCTGGTGACAGAGGACATGGCAAAGCTGAAGTACTCAATCCCTTTTTCACCTCTTTACTGGTAAGACTGACCTTCAGTTATCCCAGGCCCCTGAGGCAACTGGGAAAGTCTGGAGCAAGGAAGATGTACCCTTGGTGGAGGAGGATCAAGTTCGGGAACATTTAAACAAACTGGACGTACACAAATCCATGGGACCTGATGGGACACAGCCATGAGTGCTGACCTGGCTGGTGTCACTGCAAGGCCGCTCCCAATCCTTTAAAAGCTCAGGGCACTTGTGGGTGCCCCCTGAGGACTAGAAGAAAGCAAGCATCACTCCTGTTTTCAAGAAGGGTGAGAAGGAGGATATGGGGAACCTGATGTGGTCAGTCTCAGCTCGATCCCTGGGAAGGTGGTGGACCAAATCTTCCTGGAAGTCATTTCCAGATGCTTGAAGGACAAGAAGGTGATTTGGAGCAGTCATCATGGCTTTATGAAGAGGAAATTGTAGTTAACCAACCCGATAGCCTTCCATGGTGAGATGACAGGTTTAGTGTTGAGCAGGGAGGAAAAATGAGCTGACAGAAATCCAGTAAGTTCAACAAGTTGAAATGCCAAGTACTGCATCTGGGAAGGAATAACCCCCTACACCAGTACAAGCTGGGGGCTGATGGCTGGAAAACAGCTCTACAGAGAAGACCCTGGTGTTCATGGTGGACAACAAGCTAACCATGAGCCACCAACGCACCCTCGTGGCAAAGAAGGCCAACAGCCTCCTGGGTGGCATTAGGAAATCACATTGCCGTCAGGTTGAGGGATGTGATCCTTCACTTCTGCTCAGTGCAGGTGAGACATCTCTGGAGTCTTGGGTCCAGTGCTGGGCTACCCAGTATACGAAAGATAGGTACTTACTGGAATGAGTCCAGTCAGGGCCACAAAGATGATTAAGGGACTGGAGCATCTTTTGTGAGAGAACAAGCTGAGAGAGTTGGAACTGTTCAGCCTTGAGAGAGCAGACTCAGGGGTATCTTATCAATGTCTATAAGTACCTGATGGGAAGGTCCAAAGAAGATGGAGCCAGACTTTTACCAGTGATGCCCAGTGACAGGACCAGAGACGATGGGCACAAACTGAAACACAGGAGGTTCTGTCTGAACATCAGGAAACACTTTCTTACTGTGAGGGTGACCAAGCACTGGCATAGGTTGCCCAAAGAGGATATGGAGTCTCTCTCCTTGGAGGTACTCAAAACCCATCTGGACACAGTCCCGAGCAGCCTAGTGTATGTGACACAGCTCTGATCAGGGAGGTTGGAGTGGGTGATCTCCAGAGTTCCTTTCCAGCCTCAGCCATTTTGTGGTATCTGTTATTTCCACTTAGTTTACTAGAGAAAAGTGAACGGACCACTCTGAAGTTTCTAACCCTAGACTATGAGCATACTTCATTTAACTGAATTAATTTGTCTTTTGTTAAAATTTTCATGAAGAAGTTATTAGATTAGTCTGATTTTATTTCTGGCTCTCATTCAGAACTTTGTGATCTCATTAACAGTCCGTTTTTATGAGGATGAAATGTTTTTGAGTGCTAGATTGAATATTTTCAGTGGAATATTTTATAGCAAGTTTGGTTGATGCAGTTTTAAATTCTGTCACTGGATGCACCAAAAACAATGATAAGAAGGAAACCTAGTCTTTAAGTGACTTCATATACCCTTAAAATGAGTAGCAACGACATGAATAAAGACTTTCATTGAATTAATATAAGGACTTGCGTATAGGGATGTGTTAAAGACATCCTACGTTTAAGACGTATAGGGATTGTGCGCCGCAAATCCTTTTTCCAAAAAACACATCACCATGCAAATGCCTCGTTTGCATAGTAGTAAAATTACCAGAGTTGATAAAACTGTATCTGAATGTTTTTCAGTGAATGATTTCTCCTCGTTTAGACTTTACATTCCGTCCCAAATTCATTCTGAGATTATTATTAAATCCTATTCCATATTGAATTAAAAACGAAATACAGTTTGCCCAGCATAGGAGCATTAAAGGGTCACTCCTTTGTAGTCCTTGGTGTCAGTAATCATGTGCACATGCAGGAAGAGTAGCAATACATACAACCTTTCCAGTCGGCTATTCACAACTGCACACAAGAACAGAGGTCAAGAGCTAAGAGTTCACCTAGTAGAAAGCATTTTCTAGCATGTTCAAAGTGGAAAATGTATTTTAAAGTAATTACAGGCCATCATTTTTAACACTGCAGTATAGCAATATATAAAAGCATAAGCTGTAAGTGTTCTGGACTCATTTCTCTGCCACTAAAATGTTATTTGCTTCCATTACCTTAAATTCAAATAAGCTGATGGCACTGTCTATAAAGTATCTCTGCTGTGAGAACAAGCCATGAAGATGCATAGGCAGGGGGGAGAATAAAGATCAAATACACCAAGAAGTGTTGAAGAAACAATGAATAAAGACAAAGTGGGAGGATGACAGCCCTTTAAACAGTATTTTCATAGTCTAAGCAATAGTACTCTTGTGAGCAAAGGTTTCCAAGTGATGCCTGATTCTGTCTATTTCTCCTTTCAACATTTTCTCCCCACATCTTTATCCCTTCCCCTAAACTTTTTTTAAAAGCCTTGTAAGTTTTAGCAACTAAAAATAATTTGTCCTATGTCAGACTTCTCCAACATCTCATGACGATAGCATGCATAGGTAAAAAGTCTTTTACTTACAATTTGTGACACATTTGATTTAACGTGCTGTGGACAAAGCAGTGAAGTTTTAGGACATCGTATCCATCCCAAAGGGCCAAGTGGTTGCACGTGTTTAATGCATCTCGTGATCTGGTCCTCGAAATTGAAATTAAATTTTAACTGATTCCTTTCTAATAAGACCTTGAGTTCATTTATTCTCACCTGTAGTGGAGTGGTTCCCGATCATTGAGGGTCTGAGTCTAAGCATGGAGAAGAAAGCAGCAGACGAGCTCATGCTCCTGTCTCACCTCCTCTCCTTTGGGCAAGGCGTGGGGACTTTTTCCTCCTCTCCCCACCACGGTCTCCTGCCACAGTGCTTTCTTGAGAAAGCGACACAAGCAGCACAATCAGCTCCCATCTCCAGCCAGGCAGTGACCAGCGATGTCCCTGCTGACCCGCCACAAGAACCACCCCATTGCCCTGGCCCCGTGGCCTTATCCCAGCCATCCCAGCTTTCCACGGGCATCATCCCTCACCAGGGCTCTGGGAAGTCAGCTCCTACATCAGTTTGCTCTAAATTTAGATTAACATTGCAAGTGTTTCAAGGCTTTGAGCTGCCTGCAATTTCTGGGGAGCTGTAAATTTGCCTTCCTGTAAGTATGAACATAAAGGTAACTGCAAGGACGGGGTGATTATAGTATTTAATGTATGCCTGTTTATATTGTAGTTACAACTTAAGCTAATGAATTCAATTTTGTTAAAGCTTTTCCCAATGTAGTGCTTTAAACCAGAAGAGATTAAAGTTGGTTTATATTCAAATATTGCTCATTTCAGATCTCGTAAAAGTTCTAACAACTGCCTATGGTTTGAGAAGAAATTAAAAGACACTTAAAGGACTATCAGTAAAATGCTATTAATTTAAAAGTTGAGCAACATTTTTAAAATTTATTCTTTAGGAATAAAACCTTGAGGGAAGCCTCTTTACAAATCATGCAAATTTTTAAATTGCTTTAACAGAAATTCAGTTAAAGTGTTCTGTTTCATTTACTTCGATGCTCAATTGATAGTATTTTTATTATATTATATAATTATATAATTTTATAATAATATAATTTTATTATATAATAGTGTATTTTTCATTCAAAAAATACACTAATTTTTTGGTAGCTCTTGCCATACTAAAAGTACTGTTCAAACATTTCTATTTAATCTTTACATCAAACTCTGTTAGATGAAGATAAGTTATTATAAAAAGAAAAATCAGAAGGGGAGATTAAGTGACTTGCAAAAGAGTCACAGCAACTGTTAACGGGTTGTGCCTCATAAGCAGTTCACAAGACTTTTACTATGTTTTTTTTGTTTCAAAAAATGCTGAAATATTCTTCATATATGAGAACATTAAAACTGCACTATCAATTGTTATTGTGGGGGAGAAAATGATAATGTGTGATCAGTAGACCCAAATGTTTTTACTGTGATTTGATAGATTACTTGAGAGAATGGCAGCAAGAAACAAAAAGGAAGATGACAAAAGATTTATTGCTTAATTTGTTATTTGTCTTCTAAAATCTTTATCCCCCCACAAATTATTAATACGTGCTGAATGGGAAACTGCTGCCATACCCTGTGAGACCTGCTCCAGCATCCCTGTCCTGACATTACGGCTGATACTGGCTTGGGTGCCTGGGGCAGGGTCTGCTGTGTAGGGAGCAGCTCCGTCCCCTGCTCAGCCTGGGAGAAGATGCACCAGGCACACTTGCACGCTGGTTCATCCCACATCCTTAGCCATTTCAAACAAAATGGACTCTGAATGCCTATCTATATCTTTAAGAATAAAATTGTATGCGCAGGATGAAGCTTTGTTTCCTGGAAAGCAGTAACTTCAGAAAGGTTCATGGTTTTGAGCAGAAAACTGACTCATTCTGAATTCCTATTACAGTGAGTTGGCTGAGCGAGACAATGGCTATGTGGTTGTGGGAGTGCTGAGTAGGAGTAGGCATATGACATGCTTTATAGCATTGGTAAAATCAATATGAGAAAATGCATCCAGAGCTGGTAGTCAAAAACGATGTAGAAAAATTGGTAATGATAGAGAAGATGGCCGCAAAGATCAGGGCTGGAATAATGCCATCCTTTGAAAAACTTTTGCGCGCAGTCAGTCCCAAATATTTTTCACCCCTTGCCCAGAAACAGTGCTCAAGAATCTTAGCTTTCAGCTGACAAATAAATAAACAACATCCTAGACCTTGTTGTTGTGGTGACAGCCTTGAAAATATAAATCAAGTGTAAACTGATCTAGTGATGCCTTCCAGATCTTAAAGACATCATGGGATGATTGCTGAGGAACATGAAGTGTCCTACATATATGAATGAACTATTAACTCAAACCTACAAATGACAGCCCATGGTACATTGAAAGCTGAAACGGCATGGACAGTATGAAATAAATGTTACATCAGACACACCATATAAATCATGCTGTGCGCAACAGTATGCACTGTTGTATTTAATCAAATAAAAGATGCCTTAAAAATAAATATTTGCTGCCATAAAATTTTCACCGTAGTTCCAAAAAATGTAAGGAGCTTTCCTCAGACCCTGCTTCCAAGACAGATAAATCAGGGCTGCGGGAAGTGAGCGAATCTTCCATCAAAGCTGGCCTAACTTTAGCAACATTATAAAGAGTGACAAGCTGTAGACTGAGCCTGTCAGAAAATGGGTGTATTTATTAAAACATGTAATTTATCCCTGAATTTAGGTGCTGCACTAGACTGGTGTAGATTGAATGAGATGGGGCAGAAGTGCCTACAAGAGAAAAGCAATGATGAGGGTAGCTAATTAAAGTTCTAAGGGAACAGATTTTGACTTACACTATCCCATAATTTGCTTTTCCTTTAATGACTTCCCTCTGTCTCCTATACATGTAAATTACACTGTCTGAACATCCACTGAATGCCAATTTGTGCAATTTTTTTCTACTTCCATTCTCTTTCATCCAATTTCTGATCCTCAAAGCCATTAGAAAATTTGTTGATATTCAATTTTCCATCAGAGAATACTATTTGGTCCAATATGTACTGGTCAAAATTATGATATTAAATTTGGCAATATCTGTTTACACCGGTATTTTATACTCAAAACATGTTAAACTAACATTTTATATTTTTGGAATTGTCAGTTTTTATTTTTCTCTTTGAAAAGAAAAATTATCAGGAATTACATTAAAATAGTCAAACCCAGCTGCTTATATTTTATATAATTCAAGTAGTTTAACTGTCCTAAGCAGTTTTGGAGATGAGTATCATTAAAACCGTTTCCTCACCCAATTTTGAATAGAAAACATTTCGCAATCTGAATTTTCAATTGATAGAAAATTCTTTTTCCAAATAACAGTGCTCTTTATGTCCAAAGAATAACTGATCATTTGATGTGTTTGATAAATGTGACACATCTCACTAAAACTGTGTGGCACCTACAGTCATGTGCCTGATAAAGATTCCATAATGGTGACTATGTGTTTGCTTGTTACTTTTGGCTTTTGCCCAAGAAGTTTATAAATACTTTGATTTTTTTTTGTTCTTACCTGAAGAGTAGGAGGTCATGCATGCAGGAAGTCAAGATAGGAGGTTATTTGTGCCTGATGTTGATTACTTTCCTATTGATATTGAACAGGTCTTAGAATTTCTGCCTAAAGTTTTCTTTCTTCTGGAAGACTCTGTAATTTTCCAAGTATTTATTAGATTCAGTCTGAGTATATTTTAGCTGAATACATACTGAAATTGCTACAAAATGATGGTGCTTTATGGAGATGGGCTGAGGGTGTGCAGTTTTGTACCTTACCTACTCTTTGCCCAAAGGACAGCGAAGGATGTGGGTCTGACCTCACTCTGACCTGATCAATGATCAGCTTGGGTCAATGATTTAAGGAACCTGTCTATACAGTTTAGGAGTTAAGGCTTATATTAAGAAATTTTCAATTTATTAACTTGAACATAAAGCCAGATTTTTGTCCTGGGGAATTACAACCTGAATGATACAGCTCACCCTGTATTTGTGGACGACAGCCTAAGGACTATTTGTCTGCATAGGTCCTGTATGAGCCAAAATGTCATTGTGAGAGGAGGAACTCGATTGATACAAATTTTCTTTAGCCTCCTACTTACCCATCACCTACCTGCTGGAGGAGGATGGGGGATGGAGTCAGACTGCAGGGGAAGCAGGCCATGCAGTGGCACAGGAAAGGTGCATATGTAAAGGAGGGGCACATGGAGTTTCAATTTTTAATGCAATTATTTTGAGTCTTACTCTTTGGACAGAGAGGATTGCCTTAGATTCAAAATTGCCTTGTATTTGGGCAAAATAGTAAGCTGATAGGCTTAAAGTTGTTGTGCAAATGAATACCCCTAACTGCTGGAAGATACCCATGAGCTGGAAGAGCTCCATCAAGCCTTAGGCAAAGCTGGGTGCAACTCATTGGCTTCCTGCAATGGAAGAAGGTGCATTTGCATCTAGTCTAAAGAAAGGTGCCTCAAAGGGACTGGATTGAAAAACAGGACTAAATGCAATAATTTGTAAAATAGTGTCAAGGTGATGGAGGCGTGTGTTTAGGGGGGAAGTAAGTTGGAGAACAGGCCATGCAGGAAGAGTATGACCTTTCTTTTACGTGTGTTAAGTTGCGGGTCTCTTCAAAGACAGGGCAGACAAGCCATGAATTTCTTGCATGTATTCCTAAACATGAGTGACTAAATTGAGTAGCCTAAGTTGCACTGTTTATGGAAGTTTGAGTGGCCTGGCGGCTTTATCTTTCTGAGTAAAATGTAATGATGCAAGCAAATGTAATCCATTATGGCAATCTATGGTGCATCTGTATCTACCTCTAGCTTCATTTCCCTATTCACTGCAAGTTTATGGTGTGCCTTCTAGAGACCTGAAGTGGAAACCAGGCAGCTTGCAGGTTTGACAGGAATAATGGGAAAGGGCAAATTCATATTACAGTGGGAGAGCAATAAAAACAATTAGGTGATAGGAACAAGACAGGAAGGCGAAGTGTCTCTTGAGAGGAAACTTGAGTGAGGATCCTAACCAGCACAGCAGCAGCCCCTGAGTGAGCAGGGGCAGTAGCACATCGTCAGCGTTTGGGCTCTGTTGAAGCTCTTGAGGATTAAAATATTTGGGTGATGGCGTAGCTGCTCTCCCTGACAATAACCTGGTGACTAGATGACAGGGAGTGCTAAGCCAGATGCTCTCACAGAGGCATATTTTCAATGTAATGGTTGAAGAGAATTGTGCACATAATTAATTAATGGGAACTGTTTCCAAGTTTGACAGTGCATGCACCCTTTAATCTTTACTTCTATGCCTTTCACAAATATAATGCGAAAAACTTGCCATAGATTTTTTTTTTTTTTTCAGATTAAGGATGGCGTTTGCAACTTACATTTTAAAACTACTGTCTTCTCATGGGAAATTCTGAAAACATTCTCTATAGAAATAATTCTGTTTCTAGAGCATATATGGTTTTTTTATCACTTTTCCCTATTGATTACTAGAGATATTTGCATAAAAATATGCACACAGGAATTTATCAGCTGCTGCTGCTTTTTCCTGACTTGAATCAAAATCCCTGTGGAACAAATGTACTCCTAAGCAACAGAAATTTTCATACGCGTATTTCTTTTTAAATAAAAACAAGCAGTGAAAAAAAATCCCTGAAAATATTACATAGTACTTTTGGAAAATAGTTTTTACTAATGGCTTCCACGAAGCTGTTAATACAATAAACATGCTTTTAAAGCTCTCTTCTAATTTAGTTGCAACAAGTATAGTTTAATGCAGAAAAATTGATAGCCTACCCCACATTAGTATTGTTGTGGTTTGTTCTGGAAATCTTGCTCTACTTGCCAAGAAGCTCTTGAAATTAAATTTCTGTCCTACATCTAAAGCCGATCAAAAGAGTCATTCTGTAAAACTGCCCATGCTGAGTGGAAAAATGGACTTCTGTTTTATGAATATTTTCCCATGATATATCTTTACCATTCTCATGTAATCCATAAAGGAAAGTCATTAAGTTCTTGTACAATCATTTTCTTGTCTGAGTGGCCCCAGGTCTTTCTAGCTATTTTATTTTGTTTCTTTGATGATGACTAGCACAATAGGAGACTCCTAAATAGCCAAGGTATTTTCAAATCCTTTTTACTTGTCCCCTGTTACCAGTGTTGGTTGTTTTTTTTCCTTATCCGAAACAGCATGGTTCTTATTCATGGACCTAGACACACAAGAAAAAAAATAATCCAGAAACCATCCCATCTTGAATATATCTAAGACTGTATAAAGAAGACTAGGCAATATATTACTTCTTGCTTCGTGTAACCTGTCTGAGTTTGCACTGGCAAGGATTCTGCTTGCTGACACATTCAGTGATGACAGTTTAGAGAGCTGTTCCTTCTCCTCTCCTGTGTGATTTCTCTGCCAGCCCACCCTCAGGGCTTCTTCAGGGCCAGCCCGCAGGCACAATTAGAGGACAAACTGTAAACGTCGCCTTCTGACAGTGTGTGTGATGGGGGAATTAACACCGGTTTGGCACAACTTCTCCAGTGAACTTCCATTGATTAGAAATGAAAGCTGAATCGATATAACACTCCCTAACTGCCACAGACATGGTGGAGTTTTGATCTTAGCAAAAATTTCAGGTGTCTTTGGGAAATTCAAAAGACTAGAGCACAGCACAAAACAAATAACGTACCCTAAGAAAGGCTTTTTACCAAAAAAAAAAGCAAAACGAATGGTTATGATGAGTAAGTCCTCTTCGAGTTTATTTCTAGGCTCCAGAAATCTGAGGTAAGAGCAATTGGAAATCATTTAGCTTCATCATGTCAGGTGGCATCTTGAACAGCTTATATCAGAGTGATACAGATAGGGAAAGTCAGCATTTTTCTCTGTTTAAAATTTTTACTTTAAAAAAACCTTTTATGTTATTTATTAGTTTGTGGTCTATTATGTTAAGTTTAAAAGAGTAGGATCATCACATCATAGAATGATTTAGATTGGAAGGAACCCTAAAGATCATCTAGTTCCAACCCCCCTGCCACGGGCAGGGACACCTCCCACTAGACCAGGCTGCTCAAAACACCATCCAGACTGGTCTTGAGTAAGTTCTTCATTTGTTTCTTTTACAGTATGAAATTTATTTATTTGATTTGGATATTAACAGGCTAATCAGGAAGTTTCTTGTAAAGAATGAAGATGTATCACATGATAAATTCAACAAGCTTACAGTAGAGCTGCATAGCCGGGGGCTTATCCTCTGATTATCTTTGGAAGTAGTCTCCAGCAAAGAGAGGACACCAGCCTTGTTGTCCTAGTAAGGGACAGTTGCTGTGGAGTGCGCTTCTGCTAAGACAACCTGCACCAGAACCATTTCTCGTGTTTGCTCCAGAGCGGCAGCGTTCATATTCAGCTCATCCCTACTTTGAAGGACTGATCACGACATTACCCTACTTCTAATTTTTTGATGTGCAGGGTAAAAAGTAAAGTAAAGAAAGTGTAAAGGAAAGAAAATCTGTCCAAACTTCGTCCAGAAGCACAGACCAAGGGGGATGATGGCTCATCCCCCCCAGCTATACTGTACCTGATGAAACCAAACTACATCAGCTCCTTGAACTGCTAAAAATGCCTCTGCCTCTGAGGGAGATGATGGCCCATCGATACTTCTCACTGTGCGCCCCAGCTGATAACAGCAACGAGGGCTGAAATTATTTCCTTTCAAGGAAGCGCCTTTACACTGGAAGATAGAAAGGTATCATGGTTGTTCCCTAATTAGTATGCTGATGTAACTTTTAAAAAAGCTGGTTTAAGACTATTAAATAAACTTTTCTATTCTATAGGAAAAGATTATAGAACCCATAACAGTTGAGAACAATACAGGAACTTTTATTTTCAATGAATTCTAATAAGAACATTGATTCATGTAGTTCCACTTACTATCAAATTATCCAGAAGGATTTTATATGATTATTAATTATACCTAAAACAAAGCGTAATTACATTTTGCACTTAGATTTAGTGATAAGAACGTCTTAATGTGGTGAATTTCTGTAAAAGGACAATATGTAATCTTTTTCTATTCAAGTGAGTAATAATGGGCATCTCTGTAACTCATTCTTTAGTTTAAGGCCAGTTGACAGTATCTATAGGCAATATATGAGCTCATATTATTTTTATCAGAACAGAACCTCAACATGCTATGTCTGGTGAATTAGTAAATTAAATAATTTCATTCAGTTTTCCAAGATTACACAAAATGAAAGCAGAATATGTAGTCCTGGATACGATACAAATATCTGGTACTCTTGAGGTGGTTTTTATACTTTATGGCAGCTAAAAGCAAATAAAACCTGGAATATTGGAATTCTGTAAGACATCCTCTGGAATTTCTTTGTACTCCACACAACAGCCCACTACATCTGTGGAAGTAAGATGTCCACAAGGGGTTTCTTCCCCCAGTTTTTTTTTTTCACAGCTCTGGAGTCTGTCATACACTAGCCACAGGATTCACGTTGCCTGAGTTTAATCACCTAAAGTGATCTTTAATCTCTGTAAGTGCCTGATATAAATTCAAAAGTTTGGAAATACAAAGATGTTTCTCCCTCTTCATGAAACTAATGTGTAATTCTTTGATGGCTCAAGTCAGATGGGAAAGAACACACCTATAGTTTTTGCTGCTATACATGAAACTGAGAGTTTTTTGCCCAGGGGTATCATCTGATTTTGTAATCATTGACGGATCTCTCAGTCTTTGTATGCTGTGATAAAGAGCACATAGTAAATTCTCTAATGAATTAACAGTATACAAGGTGCAAAGTCAAACTACAAATACACACTACTGACTGCTGATCTCTGGTACCATTTGTACAGTTTAGCACCCCACCTTCTAGTCACAGTACTTTATCTAGTTTGCTTACTGAATTAGTCAAAACTTATTTCATTGTGATAGCTTCAAACTTGGGGACTTTTGAAATAAAAGAACAGAAGGAAACCTTTTAATTCACAGTTTAACTTCATTATGAAGTGGTTAGGGAAAGAGTTGTAGCTAATGATGGTCCAAATACATGAATTAAATTATTAGCTTAAAACTGCGAGTCTAGTTAATGAGTTTTCACATAGAGAAAGACAAAAGTACTTATTTGAAGCTGGAGTTAAGAAGTTATTTCTACCAGTATAAAAGATCATAAATTGTCTCACAACCTTTCAACAATTTAGTTGTGTAGGTGGGCCTTCAAGACATGCTCTGGATTGACATGTGTAATATTATATTCCTATCACCGTGATTTACGCACCTAGCTAGTAGTTCTGCTGGTTACTCAGTATAAACACTGCATTTAGAAGCATGCCCCTACACATGGCGATTGAAATTCTGTTAGCTTTATCATTGACTTAAGCAGAGCAAAGTTATCACCCAGTGGTTTCCAACTTACCATGAAGGTATCTGGGCTGTTAAGAGAAAACAGAATTATATAAATCTGGTGAAGAAATTGCATAGAGAACAGCAATTATTTCCATTATAAAAAAAGGCAATAAAGAAAAGGCAAAATTTAAGAACAACATTTTTAAGCCTCTTATTTGCTGAATTGTAAATCCTTTCAAGAAAATAGGTAGCCTTAGTAAGATTAAAAGGTACTTGAGAGCATCTCTTGAAATCTGGTAGGAAGTAATTCAATTGCACTCTGTTTCACAGAATAAATCTGGTGGGTAAGACTACGTCTGTGTTCTTTCTGCTTCATACTGTGTCACATATTATGCTTTGGCTCTGGCATTTCTGGTATTCCAAAAGGTAATATATCTTTAGATTAGATGATGTCCTCCTAAGATAAAAAGAAAAATATTAGTCAGGGAACCCAAAACAATAAAACATACACAACTAGCTATAATACTGCCTTTAATATTGTATGGAGACTTTGATTGTACAACTACTGAGCTTATTACTGCATACTTTTGTATTTTGTATGCTTTCTTTGATTAATATTAATATTAATATTATGGTAATGTTAATCTGTATAAACATCTAACTAGATGTAAATCAGCTAGGACAATATTCAAATATTTATTTTTAAATTAATTCTATGGACGTTATTTGGCGAAATGTGCACACACTTCTATCTTGATGTCAGCTTACCTGAACTGAGCAGTGGGAACTTTATAGAATTTGTCCAGGCAGGCTTTTTATCCCCCCAGTGTGTAGAAATGTGATAACTGCAAATGCTTTCTAGTAGCAGAAGCACTTTGGGAATTTCCAGGGGGACATTGCTCTGTCTGGGAAATATCTAGGATGTGTGATGCTTGAGAAATGCTCCAGGAGCTGACTGTGTTGTCTGGAAATGTTTGGGGATGCTAAAATGAGGTTCAGAGAGGGTATGAATCTTGTGGAGGGAAAAGAGGAGGAAGGAGAGGAAGTTAGGACTGTTGCTGGCCTTCACCAGTTTGAGAAGGAAATATTTTCAGACTGAGGTTTTGCTGTAAGTAGGTGGGGTGTTGGACTAGATGACCTTTAAAGGTCTCCTCCAACCTGAACTATTCTATGATTCTATGAAACTGGGCTTCTCATCCCTGGGTTGTCAGTTAGATGCCATGATATATTTAAGATCTAGAAATAAATGTTTTACGTGGGAGCCTCCAAGATCTTTTCCCTCATGAAAATGAACCCATTAAACAGGAAAACCACATACTGATGGGAGAAGATACAAAACACTGAGAGATATCTCCATCTCTTTTCATCAGCTTAACTGCCTTTAGCTGTTCACTCTAAGTGGCATCAGTGCTTTTGAGAAATTATTAATAATCCCAGACTCTGTTTGCTGTCCTCAATATAATGTAAGAAAAGGAGCACAAACGTACAACACCTTGCAGACAGCCTCATTGACTGGTAAAACTACTCAGTGTTTCTCAGAAATTACTAAGAACTGTTGCAGGTCCTTTGAAAGGTGCAAATCAGGAGAATAAAGATCTACCCAGCACCACTCTGCCAAGCTTGTACTTCCACTGAGTTATAGGGTATAGCGTGTGACGGAGGCAGCAGCCTGTTACAGCATGCCCAAAGGAGAAGGAATCCAGGGGCTGTATCACTCTTGTTGGAATTAAATGGTTAATTTTACTAATAATTTGTCTGCTATAAACTTTAAGTCTATTTGTTTAAAGGGCAACTGATTATGGAAGCACATCTCTGGCTTGCACCACATGCTTCAAATTAAGAGTAAGATCAGTGCCAAATATAATAAGAAGTGATTTTGAATTTCTGTGTCACAAATACCTAGAAAAACAGGGACTGTGGTATATGCAGTTTAACTTTGGCGGCAAAGAGTACTTTTGTAAATAAGCTTGAGACTTCTTGCTCCATGAAAAAATCTTTCTTTTGGGCTCCATCTTTATACAAGCAGTCATTTAGAAATAGACATTTTACCTCTCAAGTGTCTTGAGAACAAAAGATCAAGAACAGAAGCTCTAAACAGAGGGTTTCAGAAGAGACAAATTATTTCATCTGCTTCTCCTACTTCAAAAGTAGGTTCTCTCAGACATCAGGTTATGACTGAGAATCTTGCAGAGACTTAATGGAGAGCTTTATTCTGGCTTCTCACTTACTTTTTCAAGCACTGCTGGATAGGAATTACAAGAGATGAGCGGGCATTAAAAATAATCCATAATACTTGTAAATTGAGTCACAGCTTCTGCCTCCTCCTCCTCTAACTTCATTCCCATTACAGAGCATGCATACGAACCTCCACCATGCTGGAATAGACTTGTTATTTCTACTAATAGCTCAGAAAGAGTTGCCACTGCTTCCTCCTTCTCAGCCATCCTTCTCTTTTCTTAAGGAAAGAAAAAAGTGGGACTGAATACATATATCTCTCACTGATGACCTACATATATTTCACTGCTTAAATAACTCATCTGGGCTTACACATGATGATTTCTGCTTCAGTAATGACCGTTCTAAATCCCATAGATTCATTGATACCAGCAACTGCGTTCACAGCCTCTTGCTAATAACAACTCATTTGCTTAAACTGAGGCTACAGTGTACTTTAACTCACACTTTGGCTGATTTGTGAAAATGTCACAATTTTTTATAGTCTAAACGGTGCTGTTTTCTTTGCTTGGATTTAAAGTCCATATGAACAAATCACATATAATGCCTTATCAACTAATCCAATCTGTAAAATAATTATGAATTCCACTGGCAAAATTTTCACATTCACAGAACAGATTTCAGACCATATGTCTGTTGGTGATGCAACTGAGAATTCATCCTTAGTTCTCAGACAAGGTATGTTTAAAATTACTGTGTCATATGGCTTTGTGTGTTAGGCATTTCCATAACAACATTGTCATGCCATCAATTCAGATGCTTTCAGTCGTAGGTCAAATTCATCTAGTGACCATGCATTCACAGCAAAATATTTAGCTGCAAGAATTGCAAGCTGGAATCCTACATTTCTGTAAATATTCTGTGTGGAAAGGTGTGCAAAAAAAGACAAATCAGTTTTATCAAAACTCTTGGTGCTTCTAAATAAGGATTGCACAGAGAAGAGGGCAGAGCAATATTGGGATCAGCCCCAGGAAACAGACCACTGTAGTTGAGCAGTAGTAATTTAACTCCATTTTGTTGTTCCAGCTGGGAAAATAATTCAGTACTTAAATAATGTAGTAATGAACTATACAAGTATACAAAGAAGGGTGATATCTTTTGGTTTACTAAACCAATCTACTGGGTGATTAGTAAGGATAAGACAGTCTTTCCATTGGCAGAAAAGATACTAGGGTCTCTAGTAGAGTCTTTAAGGAGAGCAGCATTCTTGAGAAGTCTTTGAAATAACAAAATGTGTTTTATTACAGTGGAGAGCTGTTCAGATTTCCCTGAAGCCTACTGCTAAATGCCTTGCATGTGAATTTTGTTGGGGAAGAGGAAATGCATCTTTCCCATTGTTTCCACTTTCTTTGTGTTTCATGGAAGATGAGATATGGTTGTGAACTCTTCTACTCCAAAATAGCCTCATCGGTTTAGATTTTCAGAGCTCCTACATTTGTCCCGTCCTAATTCTGCTGCAACAAAAAAGAAGTCATCTTTGAGACCTGGGAGAGAATTCTATGCTTGCAATCAAGTTTTGTGCACCTGTCTATAGAGACACTATGTGGTTAGGATTTGCACTATACAAATTTCAGCCAACTTGGATGCGGATTTCCAAGACCTTAATTTCCTTGGCAGCTGATTATGATAGCTAGCAGTCTGATCTTTCTTCTTCTAAAGCTGCTAGTGATGCTGTTGGTTTTATCAAATGCAGATCACATCCTAGAAGTTAAATCATTAGCCATTATCTTTCGACATTTAATTTTTTGTATTCTTGTGTGCAGTACACTGTAAAATGTTTAATGTGAAAACAAATTCCTGTGTCGGTCCAATGAAAAAGTAAAGGATTAAACTGGTGCATTGTTCTGATTTTTGACATTTTTCTATAATCCTATTTATCTAACATTTCCTTCACAATTGTTTCTAAATACATGTATTTGGAATGCCATAAAAACTAGTTATCACCAGCTCACTAAAAAAGGTAAAAGATTACTTTTATATTTTTCCTGTTAATTATTAGCAATTCATAGTCATTTTACTAGCATGCAGTTTAACTTAAATAGTACAGCTATTACTGGGTAAGTGTACTCAAAAAAACCACATTTGAAAACTGGTAATTTCTTTACACTTAATAACTGCTTTGCTTGATCGCTTAAAAGAAGCTAAAAGTAAAATGTTCCAAGCTCTATTTATAGTTGCAGCTTCATAACTTTTATATTTATTCACTAAATATTTTTCCTAGTAGTTTCTGAAGTATGGCATTTTATCTGAGTTTTCAGTTAGGCGCACTCTGAGTCTTCTGGTGCTAATCAGTCCCAAGAAGTCCCTGGTACTTCAGAGTGAGGTAGGTTCATGCATGTAGCTGGAAAAATATAAAAGTAATCTTTCACCTTTGCTAGATTTTTTTAATTTTATCTATCTAAAACATATGCATAATTCTATTGATTACTTTTGCTCCTTACTTTATTTTAAAGATTTCTTGTGACATCTCTACACAGAACGTGCTAGATATGCTAGAAAACTATTTCTGCCCTTCGTATAAAAATAGATTGATTGCCCTAATTCTCCCTGTTACACAGAGAATTTCTGTTAGAACAGAACACTGGTTAAAAGTGGGTTTATTTGGTTACATATGGCTGTCTATCAAGAAACCACGTCCGTTCCCTGTTCTGGAAACTTTTACTTAAATAAGGAAAAACTAAGACTTCAGTAACTTCACATCTTCTGCACATACTAAAAGCCTCCTTGTGCCACTTGCCCAGGGAGAGGCAAAATGCCTCTAGAGTCACTTGTGCAGAAAAGATCTAGCGTTGCCTTCCCTGCAGCCACTCTCTGTTGCTGACTGTGAGGGTTCAGTGACAAATTTGGGCTTGCAATAACCATCCTGCGGAGTTCCCCTTCCATTCCTTCCCTAAAAGATGAAATTTTACACTCAAGAGTCTCCTTTTTTAGCATTGAGCAGTAATACCCAATGGTGGACAGGTACAGTTGAATAGTCATTTTCTTGTGAGGACTGGTGTGAAGGAAAAAAAGATGTTTCTTTAACCATATCTTCAAAGCTATTTAGGTCACTAAAGCTTTGGGAGTCAATGGAAGTTCAGGAGCTTGATATCTGAAGATGAAGATCTAGGGGTTAGTTTATACCCGAACGGCCTTAGAATACAAATTTCTATATGTATCCCATCATTCACAGAGACTGTGGATATGAGGAAAAACTTTTGTGAGTTTGAAGGAAAAGTAGTATGAAAGTTTCCTAACTCCACTTTATTTAGTGAAGGGCGTTGCTATGTGTTTTGACATATCTCCAGGAAATATTATGAATTAACTTCTGGATATCAGGACTTCTTTAGCTCTTCATTTTGAGTTGAACAGCTGCATGAACTTCAGAAGAGCATTCTGAGCTTTTTGATTTTTTCTGGAATTTAAATTGCACAAGTTTAGTTAAAATATCATGATCCCCAAATTCATACAAGTTAAATATTAAGAGTTAGAGTCTTTGGACATAAGCTGAGTGGTGATTCGATGTATAGACATATTTAGCAATCTATAGCAACCAGCAAGTCTACTAAAAAGGGAAAATTTAAACAAACGTTGTCTAAGAATACTTTCAGCACTCAGATAGAAACATTCTGTCATGCAGGTGCTCATCCAAAGGCTGGCAGACATTCAGTTCTCTACCAGAGGAAGCCTGAGAAGGAAAAAAATATCAGGATCCCACCCACCTACCTAATACTTGCGTAGGTTTTGCTGCATAGCTTGCTACAAGCAAGGCTATAAGCCCTTTGAGGCAGAGAAGGTCCCCCATTGTCTCCCCCCCAATCTCCCCCCAGAGAACCATTTGGGTTCTCTGAGTAAAAAATACGTGCTGCTAACAACCCCTTTTTGAAAGCATTTTTAATGCTAACAGAGTGCCCAAAGTCTCATTTTGTTACATTTAAATCCACAATATTTATCCGTGCTATTTTTGCCCCTTGTGTGACAGCATTGCTGATGCCCAGGGTGCATGCGAGCACAGCGTAGATTTGTGTTCTCCGACTTGGCTCAGCTGCATTCAGTGCGGAGTGGAGGGTGGAGGATGCAAACAGCCCTTCCCTGCTGTGCCCACAACCCTGAAACCAGCCATCGCTACGTTTCTTTGCCCGGCTGCGGAGCTTTCTCCTGGAAACCTTCGCTGCAGGGGGCTGTGAAAGGAGCCCTCGCAGTCACTGGCTGCAGCTGGCTGCGCTCTGCTTTCTGTACCAGCAGGGCAGGCAGCTAGAACAAGTGCCAGAAATGGTTCCATGGAGCCCAATTTCTGATCCATAAATTAAAAACACTTAATATGAACTGGTCCCCTCAGGTATAAATTACAAATTGTTTGCAGAATCTCATCCGTTTTCAGCCACCCTCAGAAATGAAAAGCTTTTGCCTTCTAACAGGCAGCCTTCAACTCTGAAAGTGTCCTGAATACCAATTTCACAGGACATATAAAAACAAGGAGCTTGAGTCATCTTAGGATGTTATAACTGATGAAGTCGAATTCAAACCTGCTATAAACCAGGAAAAAGAAGGGTTAAATCAGTGTAGTGTTAGTGCGACAACAGAGACTCTGGGCTGTTCTACCTGTTCTACCAGGGAAACAACTTCTTCTGTGGAAATAATAACCTAATTAGCCTTTTTTTTAACCTTGGGATCTTCCATAAATTCTTACTGAAGATATCCCTGCACTTCTTGTATTGAAGTCTATATTCCAAGATGAGGTAAATCTTTTTTGCATTTTACAGCAACACCGAAAACTTAACATTCAAGTAACAATTGCTAACCCTGTTAAGTCCACATTAGCTAAAATTAATGATTGACAGTGTACAGTTAATGTATTTGCTGAGTACTACCTTTATATTCTTTTCCACATTTCAAAGGACATTCACTCCTTTCTGTTGATTGAAATTATTAATTTGTATAGAACAACAATCATAAGAAAATCAGAGGTATTTAGGGATATAAATTTGAAATAAATATGCAGCAGTGTTCTAAAATGGTTTTTAAAACCAGATATTGAACTCAATAAAAGTCAGGATATTTTAAGTGGAACAAAAAGTCATTAATAATTGCAGATCACAGGTTGTATATCATATTACTCCAAAAGAGTTGACAAGTCAGAAGTGAGCTCAGATGTGTTTCTCTAATTTTCTTCTGTGATGAATTTTTGCTTTTTGCAGTATTACTAAAAAGATTTCTTCAGCATTCAAAAGCCTTAGTATTACAGTTTTGAAAACATCTATTTTTCATATTTATAAACAGTGTTTGTTTGTACTTATGTACATTTTGGCTTGCAGAAAAAAATAGAGGTGACTTCAAGAACTAGCATTAAGTTTCAGGAAGCAACAAGAGCCTTTTGGAGAAACTTAATTCTTATCAAAACAGATTTTTCTGGTTTATAATTTCTCAATTTGTGGCCTTGTAATATTTTAAAATATTTACTATATTAACTCTCATTTAAGCTGCACTGGCAATTGATGAAAATTTTTACTATCACTAAGCTTTTGTCTCAAGGGCCAATTCAGCTAACATTTTGAAAAATATATTATGTGTTCCTATAGAAAATGAGATAGTAGTGAGTCAGAGAATATAAATCTGTAAGTTTCTACACATTTTAACATATGACCGTGAATTACTCAGTATACTAATTACTCTTTAACATCTTCTTTATCTTGCCCCTTATGGGTAAGAATTATCTTTTACAACTGAAACAGTGGCTTCTTCTGCTTGGCTTTCAGAAACAGGTTCTGCAATACTTTGAAAATAAACATGAAAGGAACCGTTTTAATGAAAAATTGGTTGGAGAATAACTACAATGGCTTAGCTACGGAAGGCGCTGTTTACTTTGTACTGGGGTATTTTTAAGTCCAGAATTAGAATTTTTTGTGTAGAGTGGGACTGTCTGTCAACAAAATGCTTTGTACAGAAAAGCATTAACAGGACAGACCAAATGTTTAAGGGCATTTGTATTTTGGATACTGTAAGCTTGCATTATTTCGTAACTCAATGTATAAGTCTGTATCAGATGAGCTAAAATGGCAAGAATGTTTTCATTTCCTCACCGGTTTGCACTCCTTTATTAGAATTTAATTTGCATTGTGGTGAAAATGACCCTTCCTAGCTTACTGTTTCTAAGAACTGTTATGTATTTTACTGCCATTGAAATAAAAAAAGCATTTATCACCAGTAGAAAACTACTTGAGCATCTCATAACTTTGCTGTAGTTTTCTTGCATGTAGCGCGTATTTAATACAGAGAATAGTGCTAAGAAAAAGATACCTCTGAAAATATAAAGTATTCAGAAATTAGCAAGTACAAGTTTGGCCATGCAGTCAGATTCCAAATCCTTTTTTATCTGCCTTCTGATAGCCATCACATATGCAGTCTGTGATAGAACCACGGGTACATCCAGCTTTTCTGGGCTTTCATCCTGTGCTGTAACAGAAGGTGCTTTTTTCCCTACTGTAAAATATTCTTCCTTTAATCACAGTGCATTCTGCACACTTAATGAGGTAGGGGTATGTTATCATGTCATTAAAGACCATATCATGATATATAATAAATGGGAGCTGATTTAAGAGTACGTCACCTTTGATGTGCTGGAATTTGCAACTGTAATTTTCTTCTTTTTGTATGTTATTTACAGCCATTATAAAAACAAATGCTGTTATATGCAACTATATTGAAACCACATAGATCACTACCTGATTTACTCAGGCCATCTACTTTCATGATTCTTCAGAGCCTTTGGAATTTCATAGGTTTGTAAATTGGTTAACTCTATATAGCTTCTCACAGGTATCACCCCAAAAATCTGTGCTGTCACCTTAGTGAATTTCAACTGTGTGCTCAAAAACTCAGAAATTTTATAGTTCACCAAGTAAAGAATCGTTATAAATAAGGCAAAGATACACTTTCCTCTTAAGTGTTAAGTGATTATTTTAATCATTAATCTGTATTCATCTTGCTGCCTCTCTCCTAGTGCCAGGGAGGCAGCATCCCAGGTTGTCATACTTTCACCACCTCCATTTATTACTTTTCTTTTGAAATGAGCTACTTTTAAACCACTGATTAGCCCTACATTGTTTTTACCTCTAAAATAATATCGATAAACAATGCACCAAATATACCTCAATCACTCTCATTTTATGTTATACCATCTTGCACTTTCGAACTTTCACTTACATTATTTCCAGAAACAACCTGTCTTCCAGTTTGTCAACAATATAGCTTTGATGCCATGCTTACAGTAATTGTTTTATTTCTGAATCTGTGTTGTCCAAAAATGACCACCCGTGCATTCTTGTGTACATTTGACCTATTGATCCAGATATCAGAAGCACAGTGGCAATCTTATTACTTTTCTGGCATTGAGTTCTCTATTAAAAATGGACAGTGTACTCCACATGTCATTTTGGGCAGGAGCTTAATATGAATTCTCCAGGCAAAGAACTTAATTCCCATATTAGTGGAAAACAGCTATATCACGCAAAGCTGATGTGTAATGATGCATGCTCCTCAAAGGTAGCTTCATGGTATTTTCCTCCCATACTTTGACAGGCACAGCTGTAGTCTGTCCATCTCCAGAAACACCTCTGCCAGCACAAGCATAACTTTACTGATGCTTGATGTACCCACCTGCACCTGTATCTGCTGCCTCTATTGCCTGATGCAGATCAGTGACCACAGACACCTTTCCTTCTTCTCCCTCCAGGAGGAGGGTGTCCTGGGGGACCCACCTGCCTCCCCTTGTCCTGCTGCGCATGGGCGCAGAGATCAGGTGGATGGTCAGGAAAAGCTGCCTAAACCGTTAAGTTCTCGAGGCTGAATTGCTTGGTGAGTGTTAGGACACAATAAACTGAGATGATGCTTTGAAGTTGTCTTTTCAGTATTGTGATGGAAGCAACTTCTCTGGAATGGACTGAAACAGCTTGGGAAAAATCTTTTTTAAAAGTGGAAGCATTATTCCCAAGTTAAATTTATCACTGAGGATGCTGTCAGCACTTTTATGTTCATGTAGAAATAATACTTGGATGACTTTGAAAATAGCTGTCAATGTTTTGCACCATGGCATTTCAAGAAGTAGTTTTAAGTAAGGCTAATTAACTTCAAAGAAGGACAGAGTAAAAAGGGTTTTCTTTTTTATTTATTTTTTAGCTAAGTGCTGTCTTAAATTAAATGAATCATGAAAAATTAAAATTGTTACAGTGCCACTCCTATAATTTGATCACTGTTTAATTTGATTTTTTTGTTTTATTTAATCAGAGCCACAAGAATCAGCTCATTTGTATTGTAAATTGCACAACTTCTGCCCTTTATTTCATATACGGTTGATCACTTTTGGCAGATAAGATTGGATTATCTAATCATCAGCTATATGAAATTGCCATTTAATCAATAGGGAAGGTCAAAATTTCTAAATGTGATCCAGAAATAAAGTATCCAAGGAAGTTAGAGGCTGGTGAAATCCAAATAAACTTTTACATGTTTGAGACATTATTATTGACTATAGGGTCATCATTACTGTAACAAATGGCTGCCTTTATCTTCTCTTGCCACTTACAGTTTGATGGGCAAAGCTATGGCTCTGCTTATTGATTATAGCTGCTGATGACTTGATGGAGTTACCTCTTTTGCTCATCAGTGTCTTTGATTGTTGTTTGAGTCAAGAGATAATGAGTTTTATACTGCCTGTTTCACAAATATGTACTTAATGGATAGACACCTTCAGTCACTGAATATGTCACTGCGAGTACAAAGCTAATTTCTTACTTTTTAAGAAACATATCCACACTTATTATTTGATATTCTGCAGATAGTGACAGACCGGCAGAATACATTTCATCCTTATTGCCCCATCAGCAGTCATGTAAGCCAAGCAATAGTACGGCATCCTGCGCTCTGCCTTTCGAGGTGTGGATGTCTTAAAATGGGGCTTTTACTCCTTGTTACTTTGCAGATATGTTTAACTTTTTTCTGGATCACTGTTATTGTTCTCAGGTTACACTGGGGTTCGTGACCACACTAATTCTATCACTCATCCACCGCTTTGACAAATGTTTGAAATGTATGTTGTGACTTTTAGTTTGAATGGCTTCTGCTGTGTGCTCCTCCCAGTCTGATGGCATTTATTTCATACCCTTTTTCATCCACAGAAATCCAAATATATTCCCAGCTAAGTAAGTCTTGGTAGTCCATTCTCTGCATTTTATTTCAGCTGCTTGGTTTTTTGTTTTGGTTTGGTTTTTTTGTATTTTGCATAGTATTTTCATTTGTAAGAAGGTTCCCATTGGCATAGAAAGGTGAAGAGATGACTGAAAGCTTAATTATCACAACAAACACATCTGGAAACAAGGAAGGCTAGTGCTGGCTACCCATGCAGAGTATTTTGCTGGGTTATAGAGACAGAGCAGGAAGCTTTACTGACTACTGCTAGGGAAATACATTGATGGGGGAAGAGTCTGTTCCTGGCACATGTGATGTTCAGTAGGGTGGAGGATTAGGATGAGAGACTGCTGGTTGGTTTTTGACACTAAATGTAAGAGACAGCAGTCCAAAGCTGGGGTGAGCAGAAAGTATTTGTATCTGGCCTTGCCTGGAATTTTCTGGACAAGGGTTTGCTGTTGAAGGACAACCCAAGATCCTTATGCATCCTACGACTTTTTGTGGAGGTATGGGGGGAAGGAACTGAAAAGAATCTTATAGGCAATGCTGAGAAAGAGTTTTACACAAGCAGTTCTTGCTGAGGCTTTATCTGCCTTATTTGGAATTTCATGTGTAAACTGATATTCTGAAAGCAGCAGATTAAGTGAGTCAGAGGAGCAGGACCATCCTGTAGAAGAGAAATGTGACAACAACAGACCACTGATGATAGTGATAGGCAATGACAGCTGGATCATAGCAAGTATGTGCTCTGCTCTATGGCTATGCTTAAGATACATTTTGATGTATCTTGTATCTTAAGATCTTAAGATACAAATTGACGACTAAAATGGCAGTTAATGGCAGTATCAGAAGGATTTGGGTTTGCCTTCAGACAACACTGGAGGCTTCTCCTGGCACAGCAATTGCTACTCCCCCCTCTATGGGCCTCACAAAGTGACCAAGGGTTGATAGAAGTGTGTGAAGCTCAGCCGAATGGCAATGGAGTAGGATAACAGGAAGACAAGACATGGGACTCAAACATGCGCGTTTCATATTTTAAGTCTCACAACATACTGCTCAGCTCCCAATTGACCTAAGCAGATCTCTTAGTAACTCCCTCTGTTCCTCTCACTCCAGGAACCTTTTCTCCCTCGCATGTGTTTTCACTGGTAGGAACCATGTTAGTAACGAAATGCCTCCATTTCTATATCACAGGTGTATACAGTGAAATGTTCCAGGTTTTCTTTCCAAATTAACTGTACTCCAAAGTGGTTAAATATAAATAATTACCTATTGACCTCACATGCAATCAGGCACCTGCTGTGTTCATTCTGGACCAAATTCAGTGACAACATAGTAATGCCTTTTTGACCTGAATGAATCCAACAGTTATTGCTTTTGTAGTAATTTTTTTTCAAATGCTTTTCCTAGTGTGAATTTGGTTGTTTTATTTGTTTCTGAAGCAGTGTCTTCAGAGTACATGACAGGACAAGAAAAGAAAAAAAAATAAATCTTTTTTTAAAAAACACCCTTACGTATACAACATTACTAAAGTCACCTTGCTAAAATTTATGTGTCTCATCTTAATTTATTTCAGTAGTAATTTTACTGGGTTCTTGTCAATAGAACTGTAAAACTAAAAAAAAGTAAAAATAAATCTAATGAACTTCTTCCAGTCTTCAAGTCATAAAAATAGACTGAAAAGAATGCACACATGTATTCTGTACAGAAGTTTAAAAGATGAAGCAACAGGTCAAAATCAAGTTGCAAACCTCTAAAGAATAAGACAACAGTAAACTTGACGTTGCATGATATTTGACATACAGCAAATCACTATTTACATTTTATCCCAAAACATTTACCTGAGAAAAGGTCATGGCGTTAAATTTGAAGACATTTACAGCAATTGCCAAATGTTTACTATCTACATGAATGTCATGCTTCTTAGTCAAAAGAAGGTTGATGCGCTAAATGTCAATTATTTCAAGTTGTTTGATGGCAGCACAGATTGCCAAGCAATATAAAAAGAGGTTTAATAAATATTATATACACTGTTAACCATTAATCTTGCCTAGCAGAGGTTAGAGTTTCACATAGAGAGGATTTATGACAAGCAACAGTGCAGGACATTAAAACTCAATTATTGCTGTCCTGGATGAAGGCATTATCATTAACTTGTGGAAGCAGTACCTTGTTTCTTCTGATACTGCTGTCAAACTTGGGAAAGCATCAGGGACAATTAAATTACTTAGGAAATCATGCCATTATGCTTCTCCTTGCAATATTTTGTCCTTTTTTTAGAATAAACAATGTAAGGACTAGTCAGTACCTTTTGCAAGAAATCTGGAAATTCAAACTGCATCTGCTATTGAACAGTGAACAAATTTTTGCTAGGACCTCAGGTTCTTGGAGGTAACCCAGAAGTTACACCTATAGGAATAGAGGTTAATGACATCAAAATTTTGTGTCTATTAAGTACATGTAAGCTTTGCTTGTCTAATAGCCTAATAGCATCCACCTATTCTAGAGCAAATGTTAGCAGAAAATGTTGCCCAGAGGCGAGTACTTGGTCAAGTCAGAACTGGAACCACCTTGAAAAGAGTTGTAGAAGCAAAGCAATTGAGACTTCAACCTTAGAGTCTGATTTCTGTACACAGAGTAAAATTCAGAACATTTAATTGACCTGCTATACAAGTGTGAAGTCCTGGCTGATTTCTGGTGGAGTTAGAAAATATCATTCCAGAAAGACCAGAGTATTTAAAATATATGTTTTTGGATGAATTGGGTTCCTTTGTTAAAAAAGTCACATGATGAGTTGTAAGATTCCCTGTGATAATGTAACTGTCGCAGTAGTAAGTTTGGTTTTCATCTCTTCTTTGAGTCATGTTTTTTTGTGTTTTGCTCTGAGTACCTCTGAGGAAGTCAGCCTGTTGCAGTTGATAACAACAACCACTCCAAAGCTCTTTCAGGCTGCCTGCTTCCAAGATAGGAATTAAACATTCTTGCAAGGCTCTATACAAATAATAAGGTGTCTCTATGGACAGATCTGGACTTTCGGCTGCCAAAATCTAGATTTCTTAAGTAGGTATATTTTGCTAGTCTGGTTTAAAAAAAAATCTGATGTGAAATATTGGCTGCTCAGTTTTAGCTGGGAGCCCTTTGTCCCTTTATCTAAATATATGTACTGTATGTACTTACACATACTCTCTCTGTAGATGATTCTTGTAGGTCATCAGTTACTTACATCAGTGTAGCCTAGAGACTGCAAAACTTTTTTTTTCAAAGCTGTAAATTAGTCATTGCTTTAAATCCTCAATCTAAGTGTTGTATTTTACCTTTCTTACATTTTTTCCTGGAAATTTAATGCGATTGCCAATAACTGAGCAGAATGCTCAGCACCAGTGCTCTGTGATGAATTGGAAATTTTCTGTAAGATACAATAGCCAAAGCCAAAAGGAAAATAAATTTTTCTGCACAATGCATAAATCTCTGACCTCCTTTCTGCATTCTTGAATGCACCCCAGATCCATAAACATTGTGAGACCCCCCCATTGTTAACGCCTCTGAAAAGGATGCTTCTAGTCTGTTAGAACACAGAATAACCATCAGAAAATAGTCTTGACTTCTTCACTGTCACTGTGGGTAAAGCTGCCACTGTGATCTTAGCACCACAGCTAAACAAATTCAGGATAGCAATGTTTACCTAAAAATTTATATTCTCTCTTTTTTACCATTGAATAATTGAGCAGGTATCAAATAGCAATGTTTCAATTATTCATTAAGTTATTTCACTTACTAGAAAGATGGCTGTAGGCAAATAAGTGTCACTTGTATTAAACTGTGAACATCTTCATGAGGTTTGCTAATCAGCTCTTCACTGCTTAGACCACAGAGAATCTTTATTCATATATGGAAACACAGTAAAATTACTTGGTATTGGCCACAGAACAATTCTGATGGTTTCCTCTTTTTTCCCTCTTTGTCTTCTGGTAGATGAACTTAAGAGTCTAGTTTATTTGATGAGATTACAATAATAATTTTAATGGGGATGAAACTTTTTGTGAAAGGTGGTAAACTTTCCATCCTCTCCCCTCCCCACCCCAATAACCAAGCCCTTTAGCACAGAGTGCCTATGATTAGTATGGTATAAAAGCATTTTAAAGCAGGAGAGCAAAAGGACTATTCCACTATGTACACTTTTGGCCATATCTATACTAACCAATAAACAGCAGTGACCAGAAACTGTTCTCTGGCCCTCAGGGTAAGTGCATGTTCTGGCTTATATCTGTCCATCTAAACTCCCTCCTCCCTGCTCCAAACCAGATGCCCCCATCCATACTGCTTACTGGAATCACTTCTTAGCCCAAGCTATCCATCAGTTCATGCCGGGGCACTGCTTGGGAAAATGGTAGCTGGCTCAGCCACAACCATGATAGAGAGTCTGCTAAAAATTAAGCCCTGAGCAATTGCATGGCAGCGTGCAAGCCTTGGTCCCACACTTCAGTTTACTACAATACCTGCAGTCTGTATGTCCGCTCTTCTATTGAATGCCTTCTCTGCCTCTCCATTACTAAATGGTATAAACCCACTTCTCTTCTGGGTTTTATCTTCTATTATATTTTACAGCATTGTTTTGCAGATTGAGTACAGACTTTTGATTTATTCCTTCTTTGCCTTGTTGTGGTGGTTGCCCTATATTAGTGGTTTAACCCCAGATGGCAGCTAGAACCACGCAGACGCTCGTTCACTCCCCCCAGTTCAGATCGGAGAGAGAATCAGAAGAGTAAAAGTGAGGAAAACTCATGGGTTGAAATAAAGACAGTTTAATAAATAAAGCAAAAGCCCTATAAGTAAACAAAGCAAAAACAAGGAATGCATTTACTGCTTTCCATCAGCAGGCAGGTGTTCAGCCATCTCCAGGAAAGCAGGGCTCCATCACGCATAATGGTTACTTGACATACGCCATAACAAATGCCATAACTCTGAATATCCCCCCTTTCCTTCTTCTTCCCCCAGATTTATATGCTAAGCATGACATCATGTGGTATGGAATAGCAGTTGGGGTCAGCTATCCCGACTGTGTCTCCTCCCAACTTCTTGTGCCCTCCCAGTCTACTTGCTTACAGGGCAGTATGAAGAGCAGGAGAGGCCTTGACTGCCTAGCGACAACTAAAAACACCAGTGCACTATCAGAAGTATTTCTCATCCCAAATTGAAAACATAGCACTACACCAGCTGCTATTAAAAAAGTTAACTCTATCCCAACTGAAACCATGACACCTATATAAATAGCCAACCAATGTGACAGGTTGTAAATAATCAGGCTCCTTTTCCAATGAGTTACTTCCACTACCTAAAAAATGCATTTTCTCATAGCTCAAGTCAAGAAAGTGTTGGAAAAGTCAAGCTACAACTGGCGTAGTTGAAGCTGGACAAATTACCCTGCTTTAATTCATTCTGAGGACCTTTCTTAAGTTTCCACTACAGCATTTGCCATGGGAGGGCTGGTAGAAAATTAAATAAGAATGACCCAGGACTCCAAAGATAAATCAGATCCAGACAAGCAAATAATTTCCATGTCTGAGTTGAATCTCTGTTGCGCGTTTCATTGCATAAGCTATCACGGTGATAGGCTCGCTGTAGGATCCCAAACAGAAATCTTTGAGCTTCTGTGTTTGGTGAAATTGTTTATGGCTTTTCCCTAATTATATTAGCAAACACCTACATTAAAAGGTAGTAGATCAAAGCATTCAAGAGTGTGAAAATGTAAGTCAAGATGCTCCACACAGTCTTAACTTTACTGTCTTATTTATATGCATGAACACATGCCATTGTTTCTGAAGGATGCCTTTCTTCTTGGGTGGGATTAATTTCTGTGTGAAAGTTTTTGGTTTAGTTTTATGAAAGTTAGTAAGAGAAGTCTGGACTTCAGGGAGACAGAGACCTAATTGTTTTTTACCAAACTAAAATCTTTAGGGACTGTGGAATGAATAGAATGCAGATGATTTACCCTTGACATAAAAGCCACCTTCTCTTGTTAATTAGAGTAGTAAACCTTATGATGTGTTGATTTATTAGGACTGGAATGTTTTTGGACTAAGTCGAGAGAAATACCATTTTGACAGTGATAAAACTCTTTTGAATCTAATATGTCTGATGTATACGTACAACGCTCAATAAAGATAATGCTATGATTGTAATGATTCTGTGCTGAAAGTGCAAAATGAAGCTGTGCTTTACCAATACAACACAATACTATTACTCAGTTTATTATGAAGTCATGCATATGGTATATACTTAACTAATGAATAGTTCATTTAGCTGATTTGGAGATAAAAATAATAGTCCTTTGGAAATATTTCCGAAGTTGGCATGTTAATACCTGACTTCCGTCCCAGTTTTGTTAGATGTATTTAAACAGCATGTCAAGTGCAGAAGTTGCACAGCAAAAAGTGTTAGTTAAAAAATCTTTATCACTAAAATCAAAATACTAACAACAAGTGACTCAGGTTCTCCTCAAAATCCCGACTTGCAAGAAACAAGATGTAGGTCATATATCAATAATTACAAAAAATTAAAAACTTTATTGATTTCTTACACATGTAACAACAGAGGTCTACTTGCCCTTCACCAAGGGAAAGCCAAGAGCAATTCTGTCCTATGGCTGTCCCCAGCTAGTGGGAGGATCTTCTCCCCAAGTCAGGGAAGCCAAAGAGCTGTTTGAAAAAGTATTATCTTATCTCTTTTCCATATGCCTAGTGTTCTGAAAAGTGTTGGTACTATTTCCATCAAGATTTATATTTCCTTCCTCCTGAGGGATTTTAATACCAACATCTTTTTGCTGTTTATCTTGCCAGAATTGCACTGATTCCAGCTTAAATATTTGCCTCCTTAGTAAAAAATCCCACTGACTTAAAACAGAGTTTGGAAGAAGTGAGGACTTCATAATTTGGCAGTTGCAGTGTCTTGGTTCAAGCAACTCAGTGGAATGAAGATCCACTCAGGATCAACAAACTAAACAAAACATCTTTTAATGAGTTTTTTCAAATTTACTCTCCGTTCTCACTGAAGAACTTCAGTGTTTAGGCTCTTATGATTTAGTGGCATTTCAATCCTTTTCTATATATTATTTTTTTGTTGTTGTTATTGTTTGTTTTGTCATGGTTCACACAGTTTAGAGCATTAAGCAACACTGTTTAATGGGGTTTGCTGATTTAGGTCTTCTGCTTATATATCTGTGTAGATGAAGCCTGTTGTTCTGTAGACGTCTCTCTGTAGGCTAGCAAGCTCAGCTAAGCCTCTTAACTATTCTCATTTGCTTTGGCTTGTAATAATCCAGACTACTAGTCATAGGCATGAAATCCCAATTCTTTGCAACCCCATAGGGTTCCTTTGACTACATATGGTGAGCCATTAGCTTAAACAAGCTCATCATGAAGAGAAAAATCTGATGTATACAGCCGTGGTATGATTAATCCCAGTGCTGAATTACTTCAAAAATGAATTTTCAATAACTAACTAACAGTAACAGCAATTTCCCTTTGTTCAGGTAGTTCAATCTATGGTCAGTTGTTGCCAGGCTCCGCTAGATTCATTACAAACTGTCTGAAGTCCCTTGCAGCTTTGTCCTGATATTTTGCACAAATGAAATAGTCTATGACTACTTCTTCTGACTGTGCTTTCATACTGACAGTAAGATGTTTGTCTTGTCCATTTTTACCTAGCTGCATGCACAGGGATTCAAAGGCATTTTCTTTGGGATCACTGTTTAATCTTGCATAAATAATAGTTCCTTTTACACAGTAAATCTGTTTTTCATTTGAACGTGTTTTAAATGCCAAGAGAACCTGTTTTAGGGCAGGGAAGCATGGTTGCGCAAGCCTTTTTATTTTCTTCAAAGAGATTAAGTACTTTATTTCTTCATGATTTTTTATTGTATCATGCAGTATCATGTGACCCTCTTCCTCCCAAAATCTTCCTCCACTTTCCAAAAAATATTGTCCTCCCATGAAACTTGCAGGAAAATATGTTAGTGAACACTTCCTTTCTGTTTTGTTATGCTTTCCATTTCTTACAGAGATGATTTTTACATAGTTATCATACTTTCAGCACAGCTTTTACAAACATTAAAAGTATTGCACGGATAACCCATTGCAATCATTCCAGATAATCTGCTGATGTAGGACTGAGTACACTTGCTGTGAAAATCTTGTCAATGGTACCACTAAAAGCTAGGAGGCTCAAGCTTTGGCTACATTGGACCAGAATCCCTTGTTGCATCTCTATATTCATCCTCTCCATGACCTTCCAAAAGATCTTTTCCAATGTTGTGGATCTTCCTGTTGATGGCAGTCATCCTGAATCACATACCACGGTATTATGTTTAAAAATAGATGTCAACACAGTCAAAACCCAGGTACTCTTCTGAATTGTATCAGCTGTACACAGATGACAGTAGATTTTCTACACATTTCATTATTTTAATTCATGATGTTATTTTTGCTTAATACACTGGGACAGGGATTTTCATAGAGGATTTTTGTACTTGATGTTTCTTTTCTCCTCTCTGTGGAATGGAGGTCCTAAATTGCCTCCAAGTCTCTCTGGTGAAAGTGATGTTAATGATGTGGTATGAACATGTGGCCCAGAACTTTATCCTTTCTCTGAAATGCATCTTAATGACATGTACAAGACGATGGATTTTGTGGAATCTTAGGTTTTCTTGAATGCCTGTATTGCAATAGAAACATTATATATTTAGTTTATGTTTTGTCCCCTTACAGACAAACCTCTCGATAGGTATGTTATTGCTGTCTTCAAAATCACACTTTGTTATTGTCAGTTCTCTTTGGACCCTTCCTCCAGCCATTCTCCTCGTAGATCCATTCTCCAGGTGGGTTCTTGGTTTGTCGTACACAATTTCAATTTCACAGAGGAAGTTGCTCAGGAAACAATGGGCTCAGTTATCACAAATAGCCCATGAGAATTTCTCTCTCATCTGTATCAATCTGCAAATATCATGCCAGGAGAGAGATATATTGGAAATGAAAGCCCAGAAGGGCTTTCTATCACCTTTTTGCTGAGGCTTTGGAAAAGAACAGTTTCATTAACATTTGCTTAGTTTTGTTCTCAGCAATGAAACCTGAAGTCCATGGGCAGTAAGTTATTTCTTTGTAATTCTGATATCATGTTTAAACTGCCCACATGAATGCAGATCCGCACAGGGCAGGGTAAATGAAACAAGTCTTTTGTTTAAGACTTCTCAAACATAATCTTCAGTCCCAGACTTTCAGTGCTGCACATTTGTAGGCACTGTGGTAACATGCAAAGGGATAACATCCAAGAGACATTTCCCGTGCATCTGTTAAGGTACGATAATACACCAATTATCTAACCCGCCTGTGTTTAATAGAACAGTTACAACATTTCATTCAATAGAAGGGGAATCTTCACAAAGCTGAATGCATATACGCGTGTTTGAGGATTTCAATGAAAATCATATTAAAAAAAATTGAAATATTTCAGTATCTTGATTTTATAGATTTTCAGATACTGAAATCTATACAGCAATTTATGTTAAAGAATATTATTCTGAGGTTCCATCAGTTCTCATATAGCGAAACTGAACGCTCATCAAGTAAAATATGTCAAACTTCTTTATAAAAACAAAGTATGATCTGTTGTTTATATAAGCTACTGTTCAGGGCTTGATGGTTTTAATGAAACTTTGGCTGTCTGAACTCCACTTGAATCCATTGGAAAGCACTAATATAAAAACTTTTCTGCTTTGTGTTAATACAAAGGTCTGGGACATCTTCCAAATCAAATGAAATATGTCCTGAGAATTGGGCTTGAAATTTAAACCTGAGCACCTGATATTAGGAAGTAGATAAATGACACACCAAACCAAATATTTTTGTTGTTTGCCTGGCAGTAGCACACTGTATGTACTCACTGGGAAACTTTTTTAGAGCAAAAAGTGATAGACCACAACATTGTGCTAGAATAGGATGGATTATTTTTTTGGGGCACCTAAATTTGAACTAACTAGTCTATTATTCTGTGACAACATGTAATTCCCATTGTTACTAATTAGGACACATACTTTGTAGTACATTTTGTGGAAATCTTTTAAAAACACGTCGTTAGCCCCTTCTACCAGAGCTGTATAACAACTTGTTGCTAATGATCAGTTGTTATTCCATGGTATTTATTTAAAGTTTGCACAAGTGTATTTTTAAGCTGCAGTTTCTGTTTAGATAATCAGTGAAATCCAAATGCTAGCAATTAGAATACCTTATCGTTCATCTTATAGCAACAAGATAGTAAGTTTCACCCCTATAAGCTAAATTCCTGGCAAAGGTGACGTTAGGAATTCCATTCCAAATAAGGTGATCAATCAATATTCCTCCTCTGTTTACTCTCCAATCTTTAGAACTGATGGTTACGCTGGCTAGATGGATTTACTTAGAACAGTGAGAGACATTCAGAAAGTCCATCCAATTTCTTGATTTATTTGCTATTGATGCATAAAATAAGCTTGTCTGTGAAATGGCCATGTTGAAATTGCTGTTCTCATGCATTTTTCATTGTTATTATTCAGCTAGACTGACTCTTGAGGGTCAGATTAAAATTCATTCATCTAAAGCTGCGCTGGTGACAGTAGATAGCCTCAAATTAGCTCTTCCAGTTAATATCTGTACCAGTATTTGTAAAATCATTAGTACTGAGAATATTCTGATTGGGCAGTACATGTTTTAACAGAAATTCTTTTAACCTTCTGTGCAATGAAAACTTAAAAAGCACTGCTTGATATTCTTGACATTTAATTCAGCCTATGCCAGCATAACATTGTGGTCTTCACAAAGTCTTTTATTGCTGGTGATGAGAGGTCATTGCTTATTAGATAATCACATCCCTTCCCTGCAATACTGGGCATACACATTTAATACAATTATAATGCTTAACACTTATAGAGTGCTTTTCTTCCAATTGCTTTACAGACATTATGTAATTAAATTCTCAGCATTCTTGGGAAATAAGCTAACTCCTTATTACAAACAGGGATATTGGGCCAGAGGCAATAGCAACATTTTCAAATATAGTCTTTAATTTTTAAGCTGGAAATTTGAGCTGAGCATGTCTGAAGATCAGGCTGTGTGGCACCAAAATTACCAGTCATTTCAACAGCTGTGGTATAAAATGTGCTACCATAGGTCACTGAAGTAGATGGGGTGAGAAATAGGATTGAAAAGCCAGCCTTGATTCTTCAGGCTTAGAGTGAGATACTGAAATCTTTCTTTCATGTAGATGGATTCTGCAATCTGTAGTGAGGCAAAATGCCAGCTGCCTTTGACTGAGTATACGCTGTAGAGCACATCCATCACTTCCCATCTTTGGATGGCACAAGAAGGTTTCTGATAAATAGTCTTAATGCACAATCATGCTTAAGCTATAAGTCAACTTATTCTGAACCTCACTGAATCTTTTGCCTCGCTGGATCACAGTAGAGAGCATGAAGGAGGGCAGCAGGAGAGCAAGCTGATGCCCCACATATGGAGCGATGCTGCTCCGTAGGAAGCAAGAGGAGGCAACAGCTGTCTGGAAACACAGTCTCCACCTGCAATTACTGTCCCTCAGCATCACCAGTTTTGACAGAAGCAGCACAGGAGAAAGCATTGCCTTTTTGTGAAAGCACAGGGTGGCACCTTCTTCCTCTTCCTCTTCTGGGGAAAACTGATGAACCAGACTGAAACATTTCATGGGCCAGATTGACATTACTGTCTGCCAGCTGAGCTGCATAGTATCCCTTCACCTCCCTCTCCCCCTTCCCCAACAGCTCAATTTCCAATGTCCTCTGTCTTCTCTCACCCTCTTTTTTGTCTTCTTGTTCCCATCACAGCCCACCACTTCACAACACACGTGCTACATTCCCTGACACTGCTGTTCCCAACTCCCTATTCAACACCCACTTCTCCCTGAGCTGTTGGTGCCCTTTGTTCTTCTCTTGCTTCTTCGAAGCCCTTCTTGAGACCTTTTCCATAATGCTGAAACTACTTAACTAACTTAAGTGTTATCCTACGTAATACTTAAGTAACTCCATCCCTGTAGTCAAATGCCACCTTCATCCTCCTTGATTTCTCCTTGGATTTCAACATTATGGTAACTGCCTTGAAATATTACCTTCCCTTTGTTTTCACAGCTCAGTCCTATACTGTCTCGTCTCCTACCTCTCAATATTTATTTAGGTCTCTATTCAGAAAACTGATTAAATGCATTTCTGTTCAGGACAGCAATGAATCATATGCTCATATGCTTAAATAATGTATTGAATAAAGATGCCTTTCTGACCCAGAGCCCAAGTAGCTGTTTGGATGTTCCTCTTTGCCATTCTTGCCTTTGGGATCAATAACCCATTGCTCGGCATAATACCTCTCAGTATTTCATCTTCAAGAAATCTCCCTCTCAGCTCCCATCCTCCTTCCCTCTGCCCAATGGAAGTGTCAGAGAGAGACTTGCTTGTACATCTTTGTGAGTTTCCATTGTTGATTTAATCTTCTAATGGCCAAAATTGAACTAGGCCTTCTTCCTTAAGACCTCATTTTGTCCCCTTTGCTTTCCTCTATGAAGAGTGTTTTCGTGTTCCTAACTCACCCTGTGGGTGCATTCTCAGTCTGAAATCATTACTTACTGTACTTGAGATTATAATAAAACAGACAAGATGATGTTCATCAGTGTTGATTATTGTGAGGCTATTCATCATGTTCTAGTGCTTCTGTATTGTATTACTCATTTCTGTCTAGTACTGCACTGTAGGCATGTTTTAGGCAAAAAATAAGAACAAATATTCCCTGGCCTAAAATCTTATACTGCAAATTGAAGCACGTCATTAAATAAACTAACTCCTAAGCTCCATGCTGAAGGATGTAATGCAGTTACAATTGCAGGGTTAGGAGTCTGCTTTGATGATCCTGTATTTTCTCTGCTGCTTTTTTTTTTTTTTCTGTTTTAGGTTTTAATATGCACGTGTACATATATAGATATATATCTATCTCAATCATGGTGGAGTAAAGATTGGCAGTAACGACACAGGGAGGAAACTAATGTCAGGAGTTTCAAATCCTGCTGAAATCAGATAGTGATTCTGCTCCCTTCTTTAGGCTATAGATCATGTCTCAAGAGAGTGAGACAAGCACCTTGGGACAGGAAGTCTATGAACCAACAAAGCCAGCAATTTGCCAGCAAATATAAAGGCCATGGAGGATTAAATTTTCAGAGGTGGTTAAGAATGGATATTAGGGCACTACTGAAGAAATTAAATCCATGCTAGAAAATGAGCATCTCTGGGAAAAAGATGTTTGGACCTGAAGCAGCCCGCGCTACGAGCCATAGGGATGTGTGAGGCAGTTGGTGTTGCCTTGCCGGAACTTGGGAGAAGGAGTGGAAGGGGTTTTGGACCTAGTGAGGGTGCCAGGGAGATACTCTGGGCACATGGAAGCTTGTTATATGCCATCACGGAATTTCTGCCAGGGATTTCTTGTCTTTGCTTTTGGAGAGGCGTCCTGTGTATGTCTATCCAACATAAAGCAGTGAGGTATAGATGCATTTGGTGGGTGCTTTTGGGACACAGAGTCCATCTGCATGGGAAAGCACGGTGCTGCGCAGACCCGTAGATCTGTGGTAGCTCAGGTGTAGTCCAAAGTGAATGAGTTGTGGCCCTTGGACCCCAACTGTCTTGCAATGAGCCAGCTGATGCCTCTCTGCACCACAGTGTCATCGTGCCTTACTTTGGCTTGGGAAAGGTGACTGACAGAGGTAGTGGGATGGCTTCCATAGTGTGACTCACTGCATGTGCCCTGCTGGTGTGAAGGCCATGGATAAAGTTTTGAGTAAATGGTTAGAGATTTAAAGATGCCACCCTGGAATGAAATCTCAATTATTTTTCAACATAAACCAAAGCGTAGGTTATATAACAGAACATAATCTAAGTGCTAATAAAAAATGTAAACACCATTGCCATCTTGTGGCTTAAAGTTGCTTCAACAGACTTTTACGAACGGGTTATATACTCCCTCTGATGTTCTGTAAACATAACACATTTTCAATTAAATAGGCGAATCAAAGTGGCACAACACAGAAACAATGTCCAGACCCACACATCAGAATCAATTACAGGAGTGGAGAAACAATCCTATTTGTCTAGAAGGACTAACCGCGTGGCCAGCCGTCAGGAGCTGAGAGCACACAGATAATCATTATTGAATGAAATAGCACTAGGCATATTTTGCTCTGTTGAAATAAAAGCACATTCTGCAAGGATAAAACTTTTGGATGACTGTCCTTCATTTTTTGAGAAAAAAAATTACACACGTATAAAGTATGAGCCTGTGATGTTTACAGCAAATACGGCTTAGACTCCAACAGGGAAAAATATACTGCTTTTTAAAATAAGTTTTATATTATATAATATTAGATACAGAGTGCTACAGGTATACACATGTCTGCAGGAATTATGTTTTAATTCTTTGTTTCTTTGTCTTCCAGTTTCATAGCTGCCTCTGCAACTCGTCCTCTGAGCACTGTTACAAGGAGGATACAGTATTGGGAATGCTGTCCTAGATCAGATGAGTCGTCTGTGTGTTTTACACATGAAGTTCATTGGAAACTAATGTTGAATGATTGTTTTATGAATAATTTAATTTTTGTAAATTGTTTAGCCAAATAAATTTTAGGAAACCCTGTCAGAGCATCCGATTTCATTTTCTTTTTCTATATTCAGTGACCAACAGCTAATGAATAGAATTGGGCAGGAAAAAATGTCTTTGTCCCATTGAACTGTGATTTTTCAAGACTTCTCATTCTCTGTGCTTGTCAGACTTCAGACCCACACAAGTTTTTTCAGACTTAGGGGGAGACATCGGCCACAGGATGACCTTGTGTTTTGGCACTTGATCAAGATGCTGACAGCCAAGATGAAGGTCCTCAACTGCTGTTCTCATACCCCTGTATTCAGTATAACATTGTTCATTGTTCACTCTTACGGGACTTTTACCTTTGTCTGCTCTTGACCAGAAAGCCTAGCCTAGACAGAAAAAGCTTCTGCCAATAAGACATTCTCTGTTTTTTCCCATGCAAACTTTGGCTTGGTTTGAATTTTTCATTAATTGTTTTCTTAACTTCTTTTGTTTAGGAATACTTCTAAGCTTTAACAGAAATATTGTAACAAACAACATGTGAACAATTTCAATATGACACAAAAGACTTATGATCAGTGACCCAAAACTATAAAGTTCAAATACGAGACGTTTTGATCTGTTTAGTAATTCCATTTCTGCAGACTTTTAGTTTGGGAAAGCATTAAAACCCCATTCAGAGCTAATTTAAATTTATGGACATTCTGAACTCTCTCTTTATATACCTACGTCTCATGTGTTTGTGTGTATGATTACTTAGAACCTATCAAAGCCCAAATCATATAGATCACACCCGTCTGATTAACGTAGAGTCATGAATTTACCTTTCTCTTCTGAAACAAACGCTGCGATTGTATAACATAGTAATAAGATCTGTGAATTTGAGCCTAATGAAGAAAAGAGTATAGCATCTTAAATGTATAGTATTCCTAGATAGTTTTCATTTAGAAAATATTTACATTGGTGAGATTAGTTTACATGTAAATGCTACAGGGATTCTTGCTACAGACACAAGTTACTATTTTTCTGTGAAGGTGAGGTTTAGGTTACTTGTAGGGTATAGGTTACCTTTTTATTTTACAATGGCATCTTGAGGCTGCAGCTGCCATGGCAGGCAAACAGTATACTGTCTGGATTGAACCAAATCGTTACCACCACCTAAATCCAAATATAAAACTGTGCCTAGTATGACAGCACCCACTGCCCTGGTGTATACCAAAAGATAAGGTAAAAAGATGCCAGACCTTCAATAAGGGAGCCACCTAAGCCAGCTGCTAGGAAGTGTCAAGAAGGAGGTCACTGCCCTCCTGGCAAACAGGAACTTCTTCCATGTCAGGCTCATTGCAATAAATTGTCTTCCTTTGGCTAGAGAGAAGAAAAAATGGCTTGGTCACTAGATAGCGTGCTTTTTCGGGAGACCCAAATTACAGAATTTGCTGTAGTAAATATTTGTGTCTCCTACATACAGTAAAACATTTTTTATGAGAAAATTTGAGAGCGATTACTTCATAGTGCATCAGAAGCTAGCGGTAAGAATGTGCTCCTAGGGGTTAGATGTTGTAAATCAACATAAGGAAGGATATAAAAAAATCTGGGTCACTCTGAACCCACACTTCCTCTCTTCTGCTTTGCTGCGTTTAAGGGCTGATCTGTCAGATACCTTCTAGTAGGTAAAGTAGGCAGCCCTTGTTGACGAACTCTCCTGAGGTCAAACCTTCTGGACTTTGAGTTCACTGAGAAGGACCAACACCAGAAATATACTTCCTTAGGATTGAGACCTTCTTGCATAAGCAGACACTGACTGCAGGTTTGGAGAACCTTTAATTTTTTCTTCCTTTATCAATTAGTTCCTTCACAGACCACCTCTACCTAAAAAAAATATACCGTTCTTAAAAAACCTTATCTTGTTGAATTTTACCAATCCCCATTTTGATATTTCAATTATTTTCATCAGTCTCACTAAGAATACAAATACTGTACGTGCAGTTTGCACACGTACACAGGAGACAGTTTACCGAAATTCACACTGCGGTTATGGACATAAAACCTTAATGGATTTCGCCCGACATTCCAATATGCATTCCTAACAGATACTACACGTATGAATCCAAAAAACGAACGAAAAATTGCAGGTTAGGGACTAGGCTGTTAGATTGCAAATGTGTGATCTAGACTATAGCCTACAATTTTCGGTCCAATTTTTGAAAGTAGCGCATAGCTCTAATGTCCCATGAGCAGATCAGAAAAGAGACTGTAATTCACAGCCACGCTTACACTCTTGTTTCTTCCTTAATCTCCTTTCAGTCTCAGCTCTGTTGGCTGCTGTACTGAAAGGGAAGTAGAGCTATTGCACAGCTCTTACCCATTGCAGGGGATCCCTCATATATTGTAATATGGCAGTGCATTTATAGCAACCCTCCGTCACTTCACTGGCTCGCTGCCTTCTGGTATCTTGGCTTAAGCAGACAGAGCCTGGGAAGGTGGAGTCTGGAACATGACAGTGTAATGAGCCGCCTGGCCGCAGGAGATGGATGCCAATATATTTCTAGGGTATGACATCAGTATTGGTAAATTTTCAAACATCACCCATTGCTATCTTGCATTCATATATTGACTCCTGCACATGCTGCCATGCTGCTGTGGATCTAACCCTAGGAGTCTGATTGCGGGTTTGCACCCCATGCTTATTTAACACACATTTGCTACATGTCTTCAGATAAAGCTGTTAGGCAAAAAAAAAGCCTCTTTGGGAATTATGCGCTTTTTTTTTTGCCTGAAGTGCTGCCCATTTTCCTAGGAAAAGATCCTTAAAAGACATAGAATTCTGTGAATGTTTCTGTAATATGTACACATCTATGCAGTAACTTAGTATTTCATAATATATTGTATATTCTTTACACTTCCCTTTAATGTTTTCCTTTTTTCAGCTGAACAAGTGTCATGCTATGCGCTTGTTGGTTGAGACATAATCCTGGTGCTAAGCCAGTGCCAGAAATTTTTGATGGTTTCCTTGGGAAAAACGGCTACTTAACCTGGTATATTCAAGGCAATAAGGATTTTGGTCCCATTTTTCAGCATCTGATAGTTCATTGTTGAAGAATGTGAAGTATCTTCCATTATTTCCCACATTAATATGCAGGTGAGAGAAACAGAAACATGGTTGGTTGTTTTCAATATAATCTCATATAACTATAGCAAAAATATGGCAATGCCAGTTCATCTTTTAACACTTAGAAGCTACTGATTCACCACTGATATGTGTAGAAAAAAAATGGCTTCAGTTTTGAGGCAAACAGAACGGACCATTCTAGCTACTGGCAATCAAACACACAGGAAAGATATTAATTGAAATTTCATGATTATTTTTCGAGTTCAAAGGATATTATCTTGTGCTGGTGGAACGAAGCTCAAACGGAGGCTCTGATGACATTTTAATCCCTTTTCTAGGTATAATATTACTGGGGAATAAGGATTATTTTTTGTTTTAGTTTAAAACAAATGGAATATTTAAAAAAATAAAATTATTAAAATGTGTTTAGTACTGATTCCTGTAGCTGTAACACTGTCCGAACAGTTTGCTACAGTCTTAAGAGTTCAAGTAACTACGTACCTAATGCTCATAGGAATTACAGTAACACACACTTTGGTAGGAAAATGGCTAAAAATGAAGTTATTAAAAATGTAATTGTATCTGATCTGTACAGGGGTAAAGGGTTTTAAGAAGCTGTGCATTACTTACTTCAGAGAATGGTATTTATATGCAATAGGATTGAAAGGAATCAGTGATGTCTGAATCAGATTAGAAAGGAGTTATGCTTTCACTGCAGGTGATACATTCAGGTGTAGTAAATATAGGCTATCTTTTAAACTAGGACAACAGGAACTCCTCCAAAATGCGAAGGAAAAAAAAATATCTTAAAAGTGCTGGCAGTATATAAGCCTTCCATTGTGCATTTTAGAAACCTACAAACTTAATTTCTTTCCCAAAAGATAACAGATTTTTTCATCAGGTTCCTGGAAAGGTGCCATTTTGGAGTCTGCATGCTTTTTCTTCCTTCTTTATACCAGAAAAATAATTAAATATTTTTCTTTCCTCCCCCATCCCATCCAGGATAGTTCAGAATTTTGTTGAGTAAAATATGGTCACTTCTGTGCCAATTTGAAAAAACTCCAGTTTTGACATAACCATTTTTTGTTGTTGTTCATTGGGTTTTGTGGTGGGCTGTTTTTTTTTGTCTCATCTGGGCCTGCCATAAAATTTAGAAATGTGTGAACTTGTCTTTCCAATTAAATAACTTTTTTTTTCCTAATTGGGACAGCAGTGCAGATATGGCTACCACTTAAATAGCAAGCAGACCCTTCAATAGTTTCTCGATAGGGTTCACAACCAGATGGTGGCAAATACCCCACTTCACTCAGACTTCAATAGCTAATCTGTTTCATAAGCCTTGGGATGCATTTTTCAGTGAGCAAAAGATGTTCATAATATGATAGAAAAGAGATGAAAATGCCCTGCCTGAATCAATGGGCTATTTTTTAACATTTCAAGACTGTCACACCCAGAAAGCAATACAAATGTGTACCTGGCCAGATACGATTCTTATGACAACTGCCTCTCTCACACACTGTATTTCTTATTTCACCAAGTTAAAGCAGGCTTTCACTAGCAATTTGAAAGGGAGTTGCTACTGCTTCACAAGAAAACCTGCCACTACCTTTTCTAAAGTTACAAAAATAAAAGTAGACCATCTTTAAAATGAGGCAGTTATTAAGTGGAGAAATGCAGGGTGAAATCTTAATCCAGAAAGCAAGGAAGATTTCCAGTCATTTTCAGATAATCATATTTTCTCAGACTTGTGTGCTCTGATAAAATTCATTTTGTACCGAGGACTACATCTTAAAGAGAGAGTGATATGCCATTGCGTGCTATATTGACTCTCAGTTCTGTGGGTTAACTTCCTTGTCGATTTTTTTTCCTACTGAACAGAAGACATTGCAGGATGCTGAATATTGCCAAAATCTACACAAATTACTGAAAAAACTCAATCTGGTAGATTTAGAAACTGAAACAACATTTTCTTCTGTAAATAGGGTCTGCGATCAAAAGTGATACAAATAGAAATCTACCACTTTGCTTTGAAAAAAGACCACATATAGTCAATGAGTAAATGCATTTCAACTATCAACTTGCACCTTTTTCAAAAGCAAGTTTTTTACTTTAAAATATACTTCGTTTTACTGCTCTGACAACTGGACCATTTACTTGCAATGCATATTAAGAATACAGATAGCAAATATCTAGTGTTCCCAGGCAGATTTTTAATGGAAAGTGAAATGTTGCACTTGGCCAAGCTTTGGACGAACTGTATCAGTTTTGGCAGGCTGATGACACCAAAGAATTCCGAGTCAGTATACAAAGAAAGAACCGGGGGAAATATAATTTATGAGCAATTTACTGTCTCAATGTTTTTCTTGTGTCTCTTTGGTTCAATAATTTGTTAAATTTAAGAACTACTTTCTTTCTTATCAACACACAGTGGAAGGGTATGTGTGATAATGACCACATGCCTTGTTCAGCCACAACTTTTGTGAAAATTTATGAATACAGTGGGATCAGGTCATCATCTGGCCAAAAAGTCTTGAACATTTATTCATTAACATATTTTGGACCATTTTGAACCCATTCTGTTTGAAGTGTTACTCCCTGGTAATTTTTCCTGTTTACAAGTAGAAATTGAATCATTGGATGTTTCATATTGCCCACTGAAAGAGGCTTAGTACCTTAAGTTTTATAAAATTTATAAAATTATCCATAAAACAAATAACTTGTATTCAATTTTGATAGGGAAAAATTTCCAACAAAAAGATAGTATTAAGTTCTTTAATTTTATTGCCTTTATTTAACTGTCTCAGAGGCAGTTCACTTGAAGAATGAACACAGATTTCATCACCACTGTTGGAGGTATAAGCTTGAATGAACCCTTAAAGTAAGTGCTGAGCCAAAACACTGGACTATCCATGTGTTTCAGATTAACAATGCTTATTAACAGGATGCATTTTGTCTCTTTATCTAAATAATGTAAGTGAGGAAGAAATACATCATGGCTTGACACATGTGAGATTTTAGTGAAATAATTTACCCTTAATATGCGTAAGCCATGAGAAAACTATGCAGCCTATCCAAAGACATTGCCAATAAACTATTAAGTTATGTTATTAACTTATATGTTATTAAGTTAAATTAAGAGTTAGCAGCTCTGCGGAGAAGGACCGGGGAGTCCCGGTGGACAGAAAATTGACCACGAGCCAGCAATGTGCCTTTGTGGCCAAGAAAGCCATTGGTATCCTGGGGTTCATTAAAAAGAGTGTGGCCAGCAGGTCAAAGGAGGTCATCCTCCCCCTCTACTCTACCCTGGTGAGGTCAAAGTTGGAGTGCTGTGTCCAGTTCTGGGCTCTCCAGTTCAAGAAAGTCAAGGGACTACTAGAGAGAGTCCAGTGGAGGCCTACAAAGACGATCAGGGGACTGGAGCATCTCTCTTATGAGGAAAAGCTGAGAGACCTGTGTCTGTTTAGCCTGGAGAAGAGAAGACTGAGAGGGTTTCTCATCAATGCTTGTAAATACCTAAAGGGTGTGTTCCAAGAGGATGGGGCCAGAGTCTTTTCAGTAGTGCCCAGTGACAGGACAATGGGCAACAGGCACAGACTGGAACACAGAAAATTCTGTCTCAACATGAGGAAAAACTTCTTTACTTTGAGGGTGACAGAGCACTGGAACAGGCTGCCTAGAGATGTTGTGGAGTTTCCATCTCTGGAAATATTCAAAACCTGCCTGGACGTGATCCTGTGCAGCCTTGTCTAGGTGAACCTGCTTTGGCAAGGGAATTGGACTAGATGATCTCTAGAGGTGTCTTCCAACCCCTACCATTCTGTGATTCTGTGATTCTGTGATGCCATCATTTCTTGTATGTATGATACTTATTCTACCTACCTCCAAAAACATTTTGAAGGAAGAAAACGTGGCTCTGTGCTAAGTGTCTTCTTGTATTTGAAGACATTGACTTGCTTCCTATTTTTCCCCAGGTTTGCTGTCTGATCTTGGGAAAGTCATTTAGGCTCTATGGTTTAGTCTTCCATCTTTAACAGTTCCTATGCCCCAAGAGGTGTTTGCGTTTAGTGCTTAGAATAGTGATGGGTGGCACCTCTGTCATGCTGTGGCATGTCTAACTCTTATCTTGGCCCTTGAGCTAGCACTGGAGTTGTATACTTATTATAGGCTAAAACAGGAGGTCTGAATATGCTCTTCTCTACCTGCTCTCCTTTTAGAAGTGCTCCGTAAGGGCCCATCTTTGCCCTAACAAAGCAGCAAGAAAAATATGAAAATTTTTTTTTGTCCATTCGCTTATAAATTGAAGCTCTCTTGGGAAAGCTTTTCTGTTGAAAGGGAAGAGAAATTGTAACCAATATATTAAAAATGCTTCTAAACCTGGTTTATGCATAACAGTACCTTAGATTAAACTCCAGTGTTGTCAGCCTTTACGGAACAAGAAACAGTGCTGTGCATCTCATCAGCAGGCTGCCAGTCTCCTCTTTCTGAGGACGGAAATGTCTCATTTCCAAATCAACAAGATGGGAATGCCACTAATGGGGGAACACTTTTCTTGCAGGTTGGCTTTTGTAGACATGGGAGCAGTTATTTGCATGGAGCAGAAAAAGAAATTGTAGAAGAGACAAGTAACAAGGCAGAGTGTGCAGGATACAGCCTATGTGGAGTTTTCTGTGTATTCTATAATACTAAGTGAATATTAATATCTGTTGTGTATTTCTCTGTGATTGATAAATGCTTGTAGTTGAAGACACGGTGGCATTACCTGTTCCATGGATATCACTAGTACATATATTTATTAGCAGATAGCAAGTAAAAGGATTGTTTCTTAAGATATATTTTGATTGTGTTTTACTCATGCTATCCAGTCAATAAGTTGCTGCCTCTTCCTAGTTTTAAATGACTAGATCAAATGAAGGCAGTAGATTAAGCATTGCCACTCTGATCCTAATGCAATTTTTGTACACGTTCTTCCACAAATTTTAGTTCAGAGATTGTCAAAAGAAACTTTTCTAACATTTCTTCTGGATCTGCTTCTGAAATACATTAGTGTGAAAAAGAGGGGGCAGCAGATTAATTAGTGAGTAAGTGAACCAGTTAATTAATATTACAATTAAATCTGCCTGAGGTATGCTTATAGCATCCTTGGCACTTTTCAAGTAATGAAAAAGTGTTTGCTCTCTCCCTCCTTCTCAAAGCTCCACTGAAAATGTGGCTTGTCTGAAACAATGCTCATGTGAAGTTGGTCAGAATGAGGTAGACTAGTGAGTTACCATGGTGTCAGAATTATTTTGTGTCCTATGATAGGGCTATTCTTCTGCTGTTCACGGGACTGAAATAGAATAGAAAATTTGTAATTATATACAATATGCTGCCAAGAGATCAACTTTGTTGCTTTTGGCAATCACTAATGATTTTTTATTTTGCAAGAGCAGCATAATGTTTTATTTCTGCCCCCATTTTTCATAAAAAGTTAATTTGCATACATTTCTGCAAGAGTGAACCACGTTACTATGGGAAAAAAAAGCTCTAAGAATCATCTGAAACAGAGAGAATTTACCATAAGTAAAAAAAAATGAAAGGAAAGAAAAAGTGTAATAAAACCACATAACACATTTCAGGCCCAAGCCTTCATGCTGAAAAAAGGTGTTTTTTTCCTCTCATGGTAAATCAGGGTCCTGTTGTGTGTGTCTGGTTGTCACAATGTCATTCATCCAAGGGCTAAATCCACCTAGATGAGCTAGGATCAGTACTGAAGTCCAAACACATGCTCCCCACGGCTGGTGGTGTCCCCAGCGTGGTCCCCAAGCTCCATGTCCAGTGCAACCTGACCCTGGAATTTACTAAGGCCAGATAAACAATGCAGCAGCAAATATTGAAGAGAGTGCTTAGATTCCTCTCTCCCAAAAATAGTGACTTCAAGCTCTGGGCTAGGAGAAGCCACCCTCCTTGCCCTGCAGTTCAGCATCTTAATCAGACCCCTTCGTGGCCACACAAACCTTGGGAGGCGGTGGCGGCAGCAGCAGCAGCAGCAGCAGCAGCAGCAGCAGAAGCAACCCCTCCTAATGCTGCACTGACAGGATTATAACATTTATGAGCCTGAACTCCATTTCCTACCAGGGTCAGAGCCACACCATTGTTTCTGGACATTCAGAACGATACAACCTGGGCTCAAACGGGTTGCTATTTATTTATTTATTTATAACCTAAAGATGAATGCAATGTGTTGGAGTAAAAAATCACTGAAGGGAGGGAAGGAGTGAGGGAGAACAGTAGGTTTGGCAGCCTCAGGAAGGTTACAGTATATCACATCTATCAGTGGCAGTGCATTTTAAAAAGCAAATGAAGACACCCACTGCTGTCTGTTCATTTGAGAAATGGGGAAAAGGGAGGGCAAGTCAATTTTTCTTTTTTTTTCTTTTTTCTTTTTTTTTTTTTAACAGAAGCAAACGCAGTACGTCTTTCTGTTGGTATTGGTCAATGCCCAGGTAGAGATTTGTGAAGCACATTTGTGAACCCACCAATCAGCACAGTCTGGCCCAGCACACACCTGCCTCCATCCGGGATTGCCTGGCACAGGAGCTTCAGGGCTGCAAAATGTGTTAAACCCTTGGGCCAATACCAGCGGCCGGGCAGCAACTTGGCCAGGGTTTTATGGCTGAAGAGTCTGAACCCCCCTGGTCTTCAAACACTAAAGAGATCCTGTTCACAAAATGTGTTTCCACGTGTTTCTTATATTCCTCATGACATTTATGTAAAAAAAGATAAGTGGATGTATTAATGTGGCTATTAAAAACAATTGTAATACCGTAATCATGATTATTTGCAGTGCTTTTGTCAGAGATGATAGTTGTACCCCATATGAACGTCTAAAATACAGATAGGAACAATTGGATAGAGCAAGACTGAATTTCACTCATTTCACTAATCTCCCTTCCGCTGCATCTAAAAGGGTGCCACAATTGCTGCCAGAATGATGCAAGTCACAAGAGAACCAGAGGCAGCTACATAAGAAGGGATTAAAAAGACCAAAATACAAATATTTAAAGGGAATTTGAAAAGCTATTAAAAAAAAAATACCCTTGAAATTTCTATACTTTGTGCTTTCATCATTTGCAGCAAAAATTTAATTGCCTTCTTATAGTCTGAATGAGACTCGAGGACATTTCTCCACCATTCAATCCTGTGATCCAGCTCATTTTCCCCTTGGTGATCCCTTTCCCTTTCCACTGGGACTAGGGCTGTAACTCACCCTGACCAGCAGAACAAAGCAGCTTGTCTTTCGAATGGTGAACCAAGCAGTGGTGAGTCGGCCATATTTTAGTAAGGCTTTCCCTGCAAATGTCCCATTTTACGGGGATCCCAGTGTGTGAAAGAGCCTGCAGAAAGGAGGAGCAGGGCCTGCAGAAATCATTTCTGTACGGGCAAAGCCCCTTCACATGCCTTTCCTGGGTTCACCAACATGGAAGAGAGGGCAGAGCAGCCCCATGAGCTTCCTCTGGGACCATCAGTTCCCAAGGGCCCGTGTGCCCCCTCACCACTGCCCTGGACCACCATGAGCCCAGGGCAGGCACAGCGGCGCCGCTTCAGTGGATGTGGAGACTGAATGGACTGTCTTCAGTTTTACTGCCAGCTCTGCCTTTTGTCATCTGAAATTAATTCTGTGGGTATCTGCTCTGCCTGCTCTCATCTGCCTCTTCTACTTGCACTGCAAGGTCTTTGGGCCAGGGTGTCATCTGCAGATATTTGTGCTACACTCAGTATGGTGGGGACACTTGGTCTGCTATCATGTTATTTTTCTCACTCTAGCTTTCCCCTTGCACCAGTAAGGATTTTGGAGATTTGCCTTCCAATTATGTTTTCCACAACCCTGGATACAAAAAAATATATTCATAAAAATGATTTTCAGATTTTTTTTTTTTCTAGATTGATATGGACTGAATGGATTTGTCCTTCTTCCTTAGTCAACAATCAGAGTAAGCAGGAACTGGTTTGGAAGCAGGAATTCAGTTTGGAAACTGAATCCTTACAACTTATATTCAACCCATTATGATTCATGTATTCCCACTACTTGGCTATTGTTGTTCATATTTTAACACTATTTTAAAAGGAAATGTGCAATTTATGACAAGTAAAAGGTGTGAATGACTGAATCAATGCCGTCATTGGTTTCACTGAAAGCAGAATCAAATGCTCAATCAAACTGAACACCTCGGAACCTAACCCTGCAGACTTTATTCAGATTAAATCCCCATTGAAAACACTGGGGAATTTGGCATAAGCCTTTCATTATCAGAAACTTAGATTTCCATTGCAAAAACCTTTGCAAGACCGCTACTGGCAATTAAATCTGCTCTTTGCCTGGGATAAAGTCTTAATACAAATTGTTTAAACCAAACCTGTTAAAAACACTATGTTTTAAATATACATTTGGAGGGATGAGGACAGGGAAAACAGGTTTGATGATGCAAGTAAAGAACAGATAGAGTGTGTATCTGATGCATTTTTGTGCTGTGTCAACAAAATAGTGCAACTAGAATTTGTTCAAAATATAATTCACAACCGAGGCAACTACTCATTTGGTGGGTCAGTATAGCCGTATTTGATTTTCACATCCACCAGTGCATGAGACATTAACGATTAACATAATGCATCTAGTAAATGGTAAACTGGATCTTTTACTCATACATGTTCCATAGGAGGGGTTTTGTATATTCAAGGTACTTTTTGTTAATTATTCATTTATGTTCTTGGAAGTACAATTATATTACAAAACTATAAGATGGCTATAAATCTGATTTGATTTAGGCAAGGAGGAAATGGCTAGTCAGTTGAAAATACGTTTTACTTGAGTAACAGCTCTGAAAGAAATAATTTTTGATTAACACAAATGGTACAAAGCAATCTGAATATCATTCCTCTATTGTAAATCACAAACTATTGCAACTACCCATACAGATTCTAACACAGTCTTTTGTGTACGCACACTGATGAGAAGCATTTTTGCAATAAATACACTTTGCATATGACATTTAAAGCAGTTGATTAAGGAAAAGAGATAATTAAAAGTTGATAGAAGTGTTGGATTTCCATTTATGCACTTTCTATGTTTTATAATTGCATTAGTGTTATACAACTGTATTGCACCATTCCTACAAGTATTAGGACTGACTTACTAGATTATTTGGAGTGAAAATATTTTAAACTAACTCTTGAAGCATGTTTCTTAATATGAAAGCCTAAATATTTCCAGAGGTAGTTTTATTTGTTAGTGTAGCGCACTTGCCAGCATAGAGTTAGAACACGACTAAAGGGTATCTGTGAAAAAGACATGGTCAGGTGTGTCCTGGTGCAGTGAATGCTAATATGCCTTCAGTAGAAGCACATTATGCTTTTATTTCTGACTGTACACTGAATTATTTACACCTTCAAGGCAGCTGATTGAACTGCAGCATCAGTCAATTAGCAAATCAAAAATTTATATGATTCCAATTTAGCATGGAGTCCTTCTCTCTTTTTTTTTCTTTTTAGATTTTCACCCTGACAGTGACAAATTACTCCTCTGCTGGCTGAGATTGGAAATTAAAAGCATTTAGAGTTGCTCATGCATTTATGCTAATGAGAACTTCTGATATGATTTGCATGCAAAAGAGCACAATCTGAAAGCTCATCAGTTTTTCATGCTTCCGCATTTTGATGTAGTAGGATTTTTTCTGTTTTCTGCAGAGCAGAAAAATTTTTCTTGGGGAAACAATACTCTATGTGAACAAAAAGAGTTTTTCTTTTAAGTCAGAAAGTTCCTTTTTTTTTTTACCCTCCAGATTCTTGTCAAATCATTTGCTTTGCTGTTTCAGAACTGCAGCCCACATTCATTAGCATTTTAGATGTTTATCAAAGGAACGATCCAGTATCTGCCACGCAAGATTATAGCTCAAGCTTCATTTTAAATTCAGCAAGAAAAAAAGACCCGAGGACAGATGAGAAGAGGGACGTGCACTCTGACAATCTTCTTCACAGATACACCCGAATTAATCCTATTTAGAGCAAAATTTGATTAATCACTAGAGGTGTCAGCTTCAAGTTTAGTGAAATAGTTAACTCTGACAAATTTTGGGGACCTCTTTGGCACAGCCTTTCTGGAATGCAAATAAAGAAGCCAAGCAATATAAATGAGACAGCAGATAACATTAAAATGAATTGTTTTAAAAAGCTCTTGTTTAGTAAAGAGATTGCTGCCATTTTTAGGGTTTAATTTTGCTCTCCAATTTGCTATAACAAAAGACAAGATGGCAAAGAAGGGTCTGGAGGTAACAGAAAACATTAGTGTATTTATTTTGCTTTTGCAGTATGTGATTTTGTATATTACAGGTAGTATAATTAAAATAATTTGCTAAGTAAAGGAAGAGAATTGTTTCCTGGTTGCCTGCCTTGCTTGAGAAGGTTGATCAGGTTATATCTCTGTATGTTTGACCTTTTGTGAATCTACAGATTTTTTTGTTTCAGAAATGATCTTTTTGACATTGGTAATTTGAAAGATCCTAACCATTGTCCTGCATTTACAAATTTTTGGTGCTATAGTACTTGCTCAACATTAGCATAATCCAATAATTCCTTCAGATCCCAAAACCTACTATTTAGAGTTTTAATTGTAATTATTCCTTCTATCTTATCATTCAATTGATCAATTTCCAATGTATTGTTTAGTAAAACAGAGGCAAAATAGGTGATACGTCTGTATCACATCTGAGTTAAAATTAAGAAATGAAATTCAGATCATAACATATTCAAACCATCTTCCAGAATACACTTTACACTTTGGATCATTTTTTACCCCGCAGGTACATGCAGCAGCACTGAAGACTTGTCACGTTTCAAAGATGTTACGGACGAGAATTTCACCCATGGATTTCACTGGCAATGCAGCGAGGTGCTTTACAACCTGCGCCTTGTATGCTCAAAGACAGCTAACAACAGGTGTATGCCATGTTTTGGTAACATCTCCTGTCTTAAGGCAGTATTCTTGCTTCATGTACTTGAAAATAAAATATCCTTTTTTTCTGTAACTGTATAACAACTTCTGTAACTGTAGCAGTTTCCTTTTTTTCTTTTGCTGCATTGATCCCTGGTTCACGGAGCAGATATCTTACTTCATCCCTTGAAGAGAAAGAGAGGGGTGTGGTAGGGTAATCATAAAAGGGGAAGCAGAACGAAGGGTCAAGGAAGGACATGAGGAGAGAAAGGGACATGCAATATCTTAACTCAGCCTTGCCTGTCCTCTTTGGCACATTAGAAGTTATGGTACAGTGGAAAGAAAGGAGATACCTAAAATCTCTCCAGTCCTTGATGCTAAGTTTGCCTGCAACCACCACCGTTAATCAAATAAACGGCTTCTCATCCTTGCTTCAGATGGGCATCTCGGTACCACCATTCAGCCCTGCTTCTTTCACAGCCAGCTAGATGGCCCTCTCATTTCACACCTCTAAAGGTGACAGGCCAGAATCTCTCACTGGAAGTTCTTCCTCCAAGTCAGGCGCTTTGCAGCTGCAGATTCTGATTTTCACTCTCTGAGGTTTTGAACTTTTCAAAGAGCTGACATGCCTTACTATGGATAGAAGTCCAGCCTTCTTCTTCCTCACCCATTTCTGAGCTATGCAAGTGAAATGTTCTTGGGTGTTAAGATTAGGTCTCAATGACAGTGACTGTCTTTCCATTTTCCTTCCACATCCGTAGGAAGCCCTCAGGCTCAGTGGATATTTCTCTGTTACAGTAGGTGCACACAAACGGCTCAGAGGCAGTATCAGCAGGGAAGCAGAAAAATCTCTGCTTGCCAATATCTATTAAGACAGGGAACCTTGAAAACTCCATGAATATGATGTAAGGTTTACATGAAGCTCTTCCTTAATCCACCTTCACCAAACTCTTCATGTAACACAGGTTAAAAGAAAGAATAATTTTGTTCCTTTCCTTCTCTCACAACTAAACTTCATTTGTCAGCGTTATGTTACTTCTTACCGAATGAGTCTTGGATTGCACAGACTGAACACTTTCATGTGTCTTGCATTGCTAGCCTTCCTGAAAAGCCCTGCTGAGATAACCAACCAAAATACTAGATTAAGAACATGATTTTCCTAACTTGACGCCTCATGCAATGTGAGCTGTCTCCAGAGCTTGTTTCCTAATCTCTGCTGAAATTCTCTTTGTCTGCACGTAGAATCAAATATCTCCTGAACCAAAAATCTACTTTTACGTTCCCAAAAACAATTTACAAGCCCTGAATTTTCTTTTATCCTTGCAAACATAAGCATATTGCCTATTCTGAATACACTTCTCTTCAGCAAGAGAATTTGCAAAGGTTTCCATTCAAAGACACTCCCCAGTTATAATTACCTTGTTTTTGAGTGAGGTGTTTCTGCTTCACCATCCTCAATGATCGTCGCCTGTGGTAAGAAGGAGTTTTTGCCCTTCAGACATTTTTGTTTTTTTCTAAATTGTTCCTCCTTGATTCCAATTGAATAGCTGAGGCCTTTGGAACCAAAGATTACAACAAAAAAAAATAATAACCCAAACTAATGCAGTAGGTTTCTTATTAATGGTAAGAAAACACCAGTCTTCATCACTTATAGTTCATATATATTGAGCTCTATCCCTTTCACTCTATTGGCAAAACACCATTTTCACAGGCTCCTCCTGGCCTATTTTTGGGGGCAAGCCAGTACCTCTTCATCCTTCAACAGACACCTTTGTATATCACCTTTTGTCCTTCAGGGAAATAGGCTATCAAAAAGTATTGGAAGACAATTGAGAGGCCTCTGATCTGGAGGTGTCATTCATCTTGCTTTATTTTGGGACTAATCTTCTATCTTCCTCCTGGTCACCTCTTTGTCAGCACAGATTCTAGCTTGTCAGGCTGATGAGTTCAAATGGGGCATCTTTTGAGCCCTGAAGTTGATTCTCTTCAGGATTTATACGTTCATATGCTGGTGGTCAGCCTTCCTTGAAGCTAGTTCAATAACCTAACATGCCTGTTCTCAAATGCAGCAAATGAGCAATAATTACCTCTTTGAGCAGAGAGTGCCTCAACCATTAAAACTGCTGTCCAATGCTCTAATTGTAGCCATGTACCTATGTTCAGCAGGGAGGTGAGGATATTTGACTATAAATTTATCTGTCTGCTTGCAACATGCTATCAGAAAATTGCTTTACAATCGCTTATTCTTCCTGGAGATCTCCCAGCACTTGCCGTCTCCCTTTTATAGACCAGTTTAGGTCAGTTATTGCTGAATTTTATGTGTGCCAGAAACTCTGTATATGGATTTCTATCTGGTCTGCTTCTGTAGTGGACTTAACTGGCAAATTATTTGTTTTCTTCTGTCCTGTTAGGAATCATAATGTTGCAAATTCTTGTCTTCTCAACAGACAAAAGTAGAGTATGACAAAAGGAATTACTGGGAATAATTTTCCGTTCTTCAGTTTACATCTTAACACCAATGTAGACAAAGTCATGAATAGTTATAGGAAGTACTTTAGAAGTGTTGCATTATATTGCCATGTTCTCTGTGTGAAACTCCCCTTGAAGTCAATAAGAATTGTGTATGCTATTCAGTGGCATAATCAGGCAATAAATTATGAAAGCTCTGCAAACACCAAACATAACAAGCCACAAACAAACGACATTAACAAGTGACAAAAATACCCAGTGTTATGCTAGTAAAAGACTTAAAGCTAATAGAATCACAGAGTCATAGAATTGTTTAGGTTGGAAAAGACCTCTAAGACCATTGAGTCCAGCCGTTAACCTAACATTGCCAAGTCCACCACTAAACCATCTCCCCAGGTGCCACATATACATGTCTTTTAATTACCTCCAGGGATGGTGACTCAACCACTTCCCCAGGCAGCTTGTTCCAATGCTTGATAAGAAATATTTTGGTGAAGAAATATTTCCTAATATACAATCTAAACCTCCCCTGACACAACTTAAGACTGTTTCCTCTCATCCTATCGCTTGTTACTTGGTAGAGGAGACCGACCCCCACCTTGCTACAACCTCCTTTCAGGTAGTTGTAGAAAGCGATAAGGTCTCCCCTCAGCCTCCTTTTCTCCAGGATTAACAATTTGGTTTTGAAACTCAATAGTTTTGAAAGTGATAAAATTCTTATGGCTGGAAGGATTTGGCAACCTCTAGCAAACAGGTTAGGAGGAGAAGCTTACCTTATTGAACACCTGCCTATTGCAGAGTTTTCAGCCTCTTCCACTCGGGCAGTGAATCTCAGTTGCAACTGAGATGGAAAACCAGGCTGAATGGAGATTTGTATGCTCCGGTGTTGCAGCGTTCTTCTGCTCCAGGACTCCTCATAGATGGCTTTGCTGGGGCTCAAATTTAGTTTACAGAAGTCTAAAACAGATCTAATATAAGATAACGTTTTAAGTCAGTGGTAACACTACATGTTTGAAATCTCCTCCCAGAAACTTTGCTTCAGGAAAAGCTGGCTACAAAAAGTGCCTGTGAAAGTATACTTTTTTCACAGTACGTTTTAAATAAAATGTTGAAATAGAATTTTCCAAAATGACCTCTTTAAGTCTGTAATCCAAAATGGAATTTACTAAAAAATTCAGGAGATCTTGACACTTACAAAAGGGACTGAGAAATGTGAGCCCCGTGTTGACTAAAAGTGACATTCTGAAATTGTTCTCTCAGATCTTAAAAGCCAATTAAGAATAAACAAAGGATCCCAGAGGTCTGAGATTGCTCTAGGCTTTAGAGCTGAGTCTAACTTACAAGAAATAAGATCTTTGTAGAATACAGCCCTGCTTCTCCTTGGAGTATTCGTAATGGCAAGATGAATGTGTGCTGAGATGCTGCAGCTGTTATCAGAAGCCAGCAGTTTATCACAAAGCAGGGGAAACACTGGCTGTCATTGCGACAGTTCTATCACCTTCCCATTTGGTGGATGCACCCATGGTATTCCTTGGACAGTAAAGGTTTCTGACTCTCACTATGAAAGCGTTCTTCATCACTTGCAGAGTAATTCTGAAGCCCAGGCTATAAATGGGGTTGTGGAGCTCCAGCCAGCCCTGCTTTTAGAGCAGTGGCAGACTGGCCAAAAATCAACTGGCCTGATTCAGCCTCCTCCGATACTTGCTTTTTTTATTTTTTTTTTTTTTTTTAATTTTTTGGAGTATAATTAGTTGAGGATACTTTCAGGTTATTTTATTTGAAAAAAGACACATCCACACTTCCTGCTCACTCTTCCTTACTGTAAAAAAGAAATAACATTTCAGAACAGGTTTCAGTTTTCCATTATCCTCCACTCCTTCCCCAACAACAGCAATTCAATTACCAGGGAGTTGCTATGTTCCCGTGTCAGGGTTAAGTCCGGCCAGCCAGTGGTTTTCCCTGGGAAACTGGGGAAATTTCAGCTCAGTGAATCAGTATTCTGCAGGTTTGGTTACCACTTGGAGAGGAAGAGAACCCAACAGAAACAGGGAAGGAAGGGCTCCATGAAAAGGGCAAACAAATCCTACCTGTGCTGATTTTAAACTGTATCTGGTGCCATAGGTATCATGTAAGACTTCAGATTTGAAAGCCAGATTCAGCCAGCTTCCCGTCCTGTGCCAAGTGGGCTGTCACTCCAGACCAATGAATTGTGCCACCGAAGCACACGAGGCTCTACCTCCCTCCTCCCAGGACTTCTTGTTCCTCCTCCCTCAGGGGGAGCAAAAGAGAGGATTATTTTGGGAAGCGGGGAGCAGGCAAAAAGCTAACAGGACAGCCCCTGCCATACAAGGGTAAAGAGATGCTCTCGCATTGTGAAGGTCCTACTACACATCCGAAATTCTCCTCTCCCCTCTTTGGCCTCACTGTTGCATGGTTGAGCTCTCTGTTTGCAGGAGCTGTCATTCCCATGATATTTTGGTTTCACTTTAAAAATGTGATTTTGTAGGCAGATGATAAGTATTTTTCATTTCTGGCAAAATCAAGGGCTCTTATGGAAAAAAAGCACTGTAGTAAATAGTGCTTTCTGATCATTTATCTTTTGCGTGCAGAAAAAAACATAGAAGCGTGTGTGTTCTTCATTGATATTCATTTGGTTTTTCATGAGTTACTTAATTTTCTTCCAAAAACTAAAAGGAACATACAGGGAGAGGGGAGATATATTGTATAATTCCCACAAAATATTTCATAGATGGGTATTTTTTTCCACAATTCAGCAGTGTGGACAAGAAAATGTCTATTACTGTGTTAGCAATTACAGAAGCACTCTCCTTCAGTCTACAGTTTCAAAAAGACAGCGTACATTTTTCATGTCTGAAGAAAATTATGGTGGACATTTAGCCAGCAATAGACTTAGACTTATAAGCAGGTTCTACATTGACTTGAATTACTTTTATGTGTGCCAAGACAAATATGGCTTACCTTTATATTTCTGTTTACCATTTACTGGTTTATACTGTCACAGTAGTTGTTTTATGTGGAAGGGAACATGTAGTATTTTTTCCTGTTCCAGCGGCTGTGCATAGTTGGCCACAGCTTTAATGCATGTACTTCATAAGCGCTCCTGAACAGACTGGAAGGTCAGAAATGTAATGCAGCACTCGGACTGGACACTTGCATGACTGCTTAGATTTTTTAAAACATACTTCATATCTGCTTCGTGCCTGCTCCAAGATACCACTTTTTATCATCCTATTTCCAGGGCATTTAGATTCATCTCAGCATTTGGTGTTAGGTGCTCTCTGTCCAAGCTGTCCAGAAAACAAAATTTCTCTTTTGTGAAAAAAGCCAAGCTTTTGAAGTTGGTTTTGTTAAATATTTGGATAAAAAATAAGATCTTCAGAAATTTCTTATAAAAATAAGATGGCAAGACTGGACCATCATTCAGTTGCCAACATTTCAATGGCTAGCCCACTCACCCACTTTACTTAGAGCATTGACCTTATTTTTGCCCATGGAAGGGTTGCTTGATGTTTGCACTCAGACTGGTGGATGCTCTCCTCTGAAGTAGGTCCTGAGAAACTTTATGGAGGTTTCAGTTTGTTAAAATGTCCCAGACAGCTCTATTTACATCATTAGCTCCAGGCTCATTGCTCTGATTTTTGGAGGGTCTTCCATAGATATCCTCACAAATGTATTTCATACATGAGTATTCTCAGAAAGTCTCTTACGAAACTGCCAATGAAAGTTTCCTAGAGCTGCTTGATACAGTTTAGATTTGATTCTTCCCCAACCATTTTCTGGGTCTCACAACAGAATAATCATTTGAAGGCATGCTCAGAGCATAATTTGTCATCTGGTTTCTACATAACTCCAGCAAAGCTTCTCTGCTCTTTGTGTAGTTGACGAGTCATTTTGCACGTGAGATATATTAATCTGAATCCAGATCATTGTCCCCAGTAAAGGGGTAAGGGTGATAATTTGTATATTCCCTTCTGGGATTTATGTAACTCTATAGTCGAATACAAGTTGTTGGTTAGTTTGTAATGACTATTTAATAAGTAAATGGAGTAACAGTGAGAGAGAGATGTTTCGTCTGTATTTATTTTCTGACATAGCTGACAGCTAGAGTGATACCTTCTCCTTCTTTCTTCTTTTGTTACAGCAGTACTAATCATACCACACAGAGACACATTTGTCATTATATGTAATTATGTGCAATATGTTTACATTATAATATTTTATATTGGAGAGGCTTAGGTTTCATAATGTTTTTACTCCCAATTCCTTTCTGCTACAGATTATTTCAGTTTATGCATATTTATAAATTGTATTTAAAAGTACAATAGCACATTAATTATAATAAAATGGTGATTTGGAAATAGGAGCAACTAGAGAACTGATCTAGGTTATTACACAACTTCTGACAGAGGGGCAGCTTTTTGTTAGTGCATGGGAAGGTTTCCTTTGGCCACTTTAAAGTACAGAGAGCGACCAGAAGTTATTAGGAAAGGCTACCATTTCTTATGTGATTAAAACAGGTCTGAGCAAACCTTGATCTTTCAGAAACCTTTTGAAAGACTGTTCCTCTATAGACCTGTTACTAATCCCGACAGTAATGTGTTTGCACCCTCTTTCATCACTACTCCCCTTTTCTTCCACTTCCTCCCCTCTTTTCTCCAACCCAATTAGCAGATTAGCCAGCAGGCTGTGAAGCCTGAAGTAGAAATTAAATCGACTTTTATCACATGCCAAACTAACTGTGGAGTTATCCAAGAGCACAGCCGTACCCTCAGAGAGTCCCATCCTTAAGGACCCCAAGGGTGGGTAAGGAAATCAAAGGTGCCATCAAAGACTCCTTCGAAGTTATGACACTATCCTCCCCAAAAATACTTCGCAGCGGTGTACGGATGAGGCCCTGATGGTGTGGTTAGGTGACATGCTGTGGGGCCAGCAGCAGCGGGACAGAGAGAAGTAACGTTAGCGTAGCCGACCCCTAACGAGAGTGCATTATAGCGCTGAGCAGGGCAGGGGAGAGGGAGAAAACAGCAGTCACCACAAGTCAAGCACACGTGCTGCCATCAGCAGAAGGAAGAAGATATTTAATTGTGGGGTTTTTTAGCTGTGTAGCTGCAAATGCAGGTAATGCTGACAAGGCAGATGTAGTCAATAGGCTTTAGCAGGTTAAGGTAAGCTTCATTATTTAGGCAACAAAGGTATGTTCTAACCAGGGCCATTCGTTTGTGTTGGTATGTTACCACACATTAATTACCATTCATTTACTAGCACATTGTGATAAATATTTTATCTAGGTGTGAAAGCATCTTCAGAGGTCACTTTTGTACAATCCAGGCAACTTGTAGGAGGTATGCGAAGCTGAATGACCTGCACTACTTCAGCCAGGTCTCAGTAGCTGTTTCAGATCTTATTTTATATAAAATAGAATACATGGTTATTGTAAAGATGGTAAAACAGTGGACGAGGCTGACATACACTACACAAGCTACTATTACAGGTAAAGAACAGTTCTTAAGGTTGCTGAACTGCTTGGGTTTGAAAAGATTCTGGAATGTACTGTATAAAGTACAACTCCATAAGGTAGCTTAAAAGAAGGTATTTCTGCACTTGGAGAAATGAGTGTGACTGGTGAAAGGAAACATTTTAGCTCCACAAAAGAGGAGATGGGAAAAGGGGAAGCACCTTAGCTATTGAACTGCCATGGAGCTGCTCACCCCACACCTTCTGGACGCTGCATAACGCTAAGATCTACCACACACTTTGAATATTTTCACCTGCATAAAGAAAATCATACCTATGTGAAGTTTGTTTCTGCACACACAACAACTGACAGACCTGCTCTATCTGTCTCATTGCATTCCTCTGACTGTTAGCTCTGAAGCTTAATGACACCCTCTGTAAAAGAAAGAAAAAGAAAAAAAATTAAAAAGTACTGCAAATACTTTGCTAATGAACTTTATTATTAATCCAATCACGCTGATAAAGAGCATTGAGTGTGAATATCTTGCCAAACTAATTAAGGTTTGAGGCTTTCTTTTTCCTTATCTTCATGAAATCAGAGAAACAGAAGACCCAAGAGTTGAAAAGATCTTTGAGGAACAGAGCAAAAAAGCTGAATCACAAATAGAGAAGACAACCAAAACCATTTTAGAAGAGCAGGAAAGTAAAGGAAACATTTAACAAAAAATAATTTTCATAGTAGGTAAGAGAAGGACAATTTTAAAATGCAACTATTCATATTTACAGTTCACTGCATATTTCTCTGTTTTGGTTTTGCATTAATTTACTTTAAAATTATTGTACATGTTTTGACTGCTTGTTTTCCAAATAAGTTTGAAGAACATGTGGGAAAATTCAGTCAAGCAACAGCATCCTGTAAAATTTCCAATAGGCCAAGTGATCAACACACAGGTGGTCAAGATAAATACATATAGAAACATGGAACTTGTCATAAATAGTAATTATGCTGTGTCATCCCATTCCAGATATGGAGAACGTACCACCAAAGTCTGGGAACTAACTCATTTTTAAGCTTCAGGGTAAAATCCGTTTTTGTTTGTCTACCCAACCACATACCGTGTCATGTTCTACCTCCTCAGCTTCAGACAGCTTGCTGTGGCAAATTATTTCATGTATGCTATACAGGGAAAGCTTAATTTTTAACATATTTATAGGTTATAAAAATGAACTTTTAGTGGGACACTGATGTTAATTGTCTTTAAATGATAACAGAGTTCTGTGGTACAAAGGAAATATAAAAGGAGAGGATGGTAAGGGATGATTGAATTCACACCATTCTCCTGCTATATTCCACTTGTTCTTTTCATTTCCTTAACACAATTATCTAGTAGCGGCCTCTGGTAAAGTTTTACACCTAAAGCGTTGTCATAAAATATTCAGAAGTTACTATATTTTAATACTGCTGAGTAAGTACTTTGTTTTTATTCTCTGGTGATTATAGTATGGAGCTGTATTCCTCTATGAAAAGCTAAACGACAGTACAAAAATACAGACTTTATACACAAAGTTTAGCAACAACATGCACATACACTTTTGAGGGCATGTAAGGCTTGAAAGGCCAGGTACCGTCAGCAGGCACGCTGGCAGGTTGAAGTCTCCAGGGAATAGCCCGCTGCAGAACAGAGCAAGTGGAAAAATGCCCAGTTCTGCTGCTTTACACGAAGAAGTGCTGTATGTGTCTGCTCAGGGAAGAGTTGCTCTTGCCGATCACCTCCTCAACATCTTTACCCTGGCAGACCTCAGCTGTGGGTCCAGTCCCTTCCATGTGCAAGTGACACTGCCTGGGTAGGAGGATGACACGCTGCTTAATATTTGTATAGGCAATTTTAAATGCTAATCTGCAGGAGCTCTCCCTGCATCTCTGCCCCCTGCAGAGGGGTACACGGTGGGAACTGCCTGCTAGTTCTCGACAGACATGCACAGCTCCCAGAGATTAATTTCTCCCTTTTTTTATGCCTTTGAATGCTGCTGCCTAGAGGGTGTTTCAAGACTTTTCCTTTATTTATAATGGCTAATATTTTTCTGGCAGTAAACTAAGAATTCCTCGTTGTACAACAAATACTAGCTACAAGTTTTGTCGGTGGCAGGTTACACCAGCCATACGGAGAAGAATCCATCTTCAATGCTCAGACTTTTGTTCCAGTTTTATGTGCCTTGTCTGACTAATGCCATGCTTGAGCACATAGGATACTAGGCTGAGATCTGACTTGTTAAGAGAGTCATGTATGGAAACAAATGAATGAAGAGGTTCCCACCCCAAGCTCTTGGTGGCATAGAAATACCTAAGTAGAAACCATTTCATATATCAGTACAAATCTGGAAAATTAGGTGTTTCTACCCCATAGTTAATGAAGAGGAAACAACATTATTAGCTCTTCTTCATGGAAACAGGGAAATTTCCCAAATGCTTCAGACAGAGAGGCCACCTCCAGACTGCCATGATGGAGCTGAGGACCAGAGAGATGCTTCAGACTGCAGACACGAGGAGGGAGAAGCATAATAAAGCTTAACGGGAGAAAACAAGCAGATTTCAGATATTAATAGGTGTTTTGAGAACTGAGTGATCACACAACCTCTTTAGCCTGAGTCCTCCCTGGTTCACATAGCTGATATTGAGCTTCTGAGGCTGGAGGGCTGCTCTGGTTTCCAGAAATTTCAAATGACAATGAAATATTCTGGATGGAGGGTTTAATAAGACACTTCAGAGTACTTTGTGGTCCTCAAGAATGAAGTCCAGACCAGCTTTAAACAGAATAATTTTCTCTGGGAGGCAGTAGTTCAAGAGTGAGTGACCTGCAGAGACATGTCAAAGACTGTTAAGTTCCCCGGTCCCCCAAGTCCCAGGAAATAAGCCAAAAAAATTGCGCTGAGGAGCAGTCAGGACTGGGGCAGAACACAGCAGCAGCTACATAGTGCTTCATCTCTCCATTACCCTGATGTTAAGGGGAGAGATATCAGCAGTCCTTCCTTCTAACCTCTTACCTCTCTCCATGCTGTCAGCAGCGCCCATTAGCAGTCCACAGGCCTTTCATTTCCAGCAGATGCCGGGCACAAACATATTCCTTTTGTTCTTAACCCAGCACAATAGGTTAAACCCTTCACCTTGACATCAGCGATGTTAAAGCAGAAAAAGTTCCCATGGAAAGTACGATATTCAAATGTGCTGACGCCTTGAAATAGTTATGAGAGAGCACATCAAATCATTATCTAGCTGCATCTTGATTGTCATTAAATGTGGTTATTATTATGTTTTTCAGCAAGAAAAGGATTTTACAGTGGCAAAGACACCGCTCCCAAATCATATTTTGATTACATGTTATTATAAACTTAGGTAATTATGGTTATTTGAAACGAACGCAAGTGTATATTTTTCAATATATTTTGTTTTCACCCTAGCCCTCCAGCCCATCCTGTTATAGGCTGCTAGAACAGAACTGCTGCAAAGAATTCTTTCCTAGCCTTTTAAGGTTTGCTGCTTTATATCATCAGCACCTTTCAGTCAAATTCATACAGAAGTTGGCACTAGCGATGGTAGTGTTTAGGGAATCTAGAAATAAAAGTATTAGAAGAAAATAAAATGAGTTCTCAAAATATATAATCTTTCTTTTTAGGTTATGAAGTATTTTGAAAAGGATATAATTTTTCACATAACACATACCAAGACCTCTAGTTTCCAAATTGAACTACAAAATAAAAATACAATTTTGAAGTTTAGACCAAAATAAGCCATTTCACATATTTATTAATATTATAAATACTGATTGATCTTTGTTTCAAATGAAATTCTTACAAGATTTGTGCAAATAATTTAATTTTCCATTCATGTCCATTATGAAAAAAAAAAATCCTCTTCAGAGACAGTACTATTTGCAGACTTTTTTTCCTTTGCCCAGTCTTTTAAGTGCCTCAGGAATCGGTGCGCACGGTTTTTATCCTCTATTGAGTGTAAAGGAGCTACTCCTGAGTTACAGAAGCATAAATAAAATGAATGATGTTCTTTGGGCTCTAACCTTGTTGCTCAAGGAAAGGAGAAGAAAATGGAAACCCTCCCAGCCCTGGGAAGGTGATGTTTACGTGCTGCGTGTCTACTCAAACCTTGGAAAGAGTGATTTGTTTTGATACGTACAAGGCACCATTGGCCAGAGCTGCTAGCGATGAGGCAGGATGCTGAACCACCGTGCTTCGATGATTCTGCCTCTCCATGCAGGGGGGGCTTCACGTGGGGTGCCTGGAGGAGCTCAGCAGGAACCCCTTCTCCTGCTGCGTTTCTTCAGGCTGTGGGAAGCAGCAGGCTCCAGGTCTGCTCCTCTCCCAGCCTGACTTTAAGGCCCATTGCACCTTGCTGAGCCAAGTCTCTGCCGCTCGGCTGTGGCAAGGTTACGGAGGGAGTGGTGACCCCAGGGTCTCTGCCTATCACCAGAGAGAAAATCCAGCCCCTTCTGCAAACCAGAGTGTCTGCCTCTCAGACAGGTGGAATTTTGTTCTCTCTCCGAGAAGGCAGCTGCTCCTGGCTCCTTGCTTCTGCCGAGTTCAGCAGGAACCCAGCACCTGTGACCAAAATATAGCCCAGCTGCCTTGACTCGATGGCAAGTACGAGGCTGCACAAAAGAAAGCTAGAGTACTTACCTGAAAAAAATTGAAGTGAAATAACAATCTTATTTTCCTCACATGAACAGAATAAAAAATCCTTTTTCACTCACCTTTTGGGAATGAGGCACTCAAATGCAAAATTACGTATTTCCACAATGAAAGATTGCAGGAATGCCTGAGGAAGATCACATTGATGTGACTGGCAGAATTAGCTCTGCCAGATCTCATCCTCTGCATAAGGAGAAGCCAGCCTCCTTGCAGAATGGATTCAATATTTAATGACCATCAAGGCGCCTTTGTTGAAAGTGAAGTTTAAAAATGGAGTGCTAGAACTTAGAAGAAAGTAAGTGAAGAAAATGAAAGTACATAGCCAATTATTCTGTTCAGGTATGCAACAGCTTTATTTCTGATAGAATCTTTATTTCTTTCACTCCTGAAATGCATTTTTATAGTGTGTATAACCATGTGTGTGCATGTTTGTGTGTGACACTGACCAAGGAATACACCATGAATGGATTTGCTGAGTTTAATTGGAAGATTTATGACGAATGCGTTCAGAGCTTGTTTTCCTCCTTCTTTAAGACCTGAGATTTATGAAAGAAGCAGCAGCAATGGTTTAAGAAGAAGTTGTTGCAGTACATCAGGCTGCTTCTCAGAAAATCCTGAGACCAGACAGCTTTCTGGCACTGTGCCTGTCCTGCTATCATGTGGCCAAGTAAATACGGCTGATTTGCTCATAATCCCAGAGCCCTTCTCACGCCTTCTGATAATTGTGCCTTCATGTGTTTCAGCAACTGTGTAACAGTGTAAACTAATGGTTATTACTCAAAAAATGCTTGGGATTATTTCCTGGAGATTTGTGGCTGGTAGTTTAGCTGTGGTGAGTACCTTTGAATAAAATCATTACTTAACATGATTTTACATGTCAATCAAAACCTGGATGAGTGTAAACTAATTTGTGTGTGTATAGCTACAATTTTTCCACTTAACTTGATCACCTTTAACTGTTAAAAAAGTCAGATAATCCTATTAGTGAAACTGTATTTTAAAGTAAATGGTGAATAAAAAGAATCTCCAGGGACATAGAAGATTACAAAATGTTTTCTGTTGTGCTACATATGAGACTGCATTTAGTTTGTGGAAAGCTCTGATCTGGATTACTGCCCTACTGTGTTCAGCCACAGAGAAATAAGAAAAGAGAGGGTAAAAAATAGATAACAATTTCAAATAATTTTTTTTAATAGACACAAGATGGCAAAGGACAATGGATTAGCACAACATAATGTAAGTGTCTTCTAAGAAGACATCACAGAGAAATAAATCATAAATGTATTGGACAAACAGATTTAAGACAAGTTCCAGACAAAAGATCCACATAGAAATGATGCAGGACTTGTGCCTCAAGCAATTCTTGATGATGAAAGGGGACTTCCCTGCAGTACAAACACAACATTCATCTGGGGACATACTGGTGTAAGGGAACTCCTCTGTTAATTCCACAATAAGGGTGTTCACATGAAGAGGCAGATTAGCAGTTACACCTCCTGTGGACTTGCAACTACAAGTAGCACTGATGAGCTAGAGCCCTTTAAAACTTGTTTTTTTGGTTAGTGCTCTTGAGAGAGGAGATGCAACTCTGAGTCAAGTATAAGGCCAGGCCAGCAGCTGGGATGATTGCAGTGAAGGTTTCTAGGATGGTGAAAGGTTGGAGCCTTCCATGCTGATTGAAATGTGTGATACGTTCTGCAACTACTTCCCCCTAAATATCTCATCTCCAAATGGCTTTATTTTTCTTAAACCACTCAATATCTTTCTTCCAAGTGTAGTTTTTCAAATACATTGTCCAGAATTTCCTGCTCTGCTCTTAATTACCCATCAGCCAGCTTCCCCTTATTAATTAATGCTCAAGTTTTAGCAGCAGCTTGAACCGGGTCACTGTTCACACGTTGAAACAACAGATGCAAAGGGGTTTGTGAGTGACAGGATAAAAATCAGGCACCATCTTGGCATGAAGCTTCAGAAAGATGTTAAGAAATGTCTCTGCATTTCATATTGGAATCTATTCCACATCTCTGAGTACTGTATATACTGTACAAATGCTTCATTTTAAGTCTGCCAACATTGCCACTCCATTTTGTCAATCCTGGAATTCTTTCTAGTAAGTGCTACAAATGTACAATTCATCGTTGTTATTATGTTCCATTAGAACATTTGCCAGTTTTGAGTTCTGTCAGATATACGCGATAGCATTTGATGAATCACTGCTGAAATGATCTACTACAAACAACATCCAATTTCTTGGAGTGCTCCCTACCAGTACTGATAAGTATCTGGGGTTTAAATGTAATGCTGCTTCTACACACTCAGTCATACTGCTTATTGCAAATGTTTGGAATGAGTTTGCTATCGACTACTTAATTAATTGTCTTGGCTCATACTTTTTTCTGTCAGTCAAGGATTCACTTGTCTAATTCCACAATGATAGTTTGTTAGAGAAAAGGTGGCACATGCAGTTGCATGATGGATTTGGTAACCTGTTTCCGACATCAGGGTGCTCCAATTGTGGCAAACCTCCATTTGCACTCGAGGCCTGCATTTCTTTCATTTGTAGAGCGTGTTCAGCATCCGGGTTGCTGCAGCAGAAAGGACAAGACTTTGTAAATATGCATGCAAACTCTCTTGAGCAAGTCATTGATCCATAAAATGTCCTGTAGAGCAAAATCCTCAAAGCAGAATGCCTCACCCTGTAAACATAACTCCTCAGATACAGCCTTGTTTAAGTCTTGGGGAAGGAAAAGAAGAAAAATTAAAAACAAAAAAAAAACAGGGGAAAATACAGCCTTGGAAAAACTGGGATCTCTCTGTATTCTGCTTTTCAGTATAGGTGGAAATATTTCAGCTAAAAAATAACACGATTTTTGGAAGGATTTCTGTAAATCACATCATCTTCTTTATCATAAAAGTCTAGTTGAGTAGCAAGCAGAGTTATATTCTACAATATATTCCAAAGGCAGTATTTTCACCTGGTTCTACTAATAATTACAAAGTCAATACATTTTTGTCACTTCCTTGTTACTCAAAGCAGGACAGGAGGGTTGTCTTATTTTTAGTTGATCATTTACTCATTTGTATTCATTTCACTTCCCTGTTGACTGGAAAAGACTTTAGACTGATGATTGTTGTTAATTCATTACAGTACCACAGCACCTAGGAAACCTAGTGAAGGGCCAGTCTCCCAGCCGGTGAGGCCCTGCCCATGAACAGGTGAAAAGATGGACTCTGATCCAAAGACTTACTATCTGAATTTAAGGCAGCACTGGGGCAAGGACACCAAAAGATGACAGACAAGGGCATCAGCTGCGTTTTCTGTAACAAAGAGAGAAGAACCAATCAAGTGGTGAATAAGAATCCCTTTTGGCAGCTCTTTAGGAGACAGATCTTAGAGAGGTAGGAGAGCAACCATGAGAGTTTCAAGAGGTCAAGAAAGCTGGCATTTTAAGAGTACGATCAGCCATGCTGAGTGCACCTCAGCTCATAGAGAATCAAGACAGACCGAAAAAATAAAACACAGAGGCTAAAACTGCACCATTTTTTAGTGAGTGTGTTAATTCAGTGCTCTGTGAAGCATGTTAGGGCTAACGAGTGTAAAAGAATAACAAGATGTTAGCCACATCCAGCAAACTCAGATATTTCCTTAATATTGTTTATGAAAACATTTGATAACTTTGTGCTTGTCTTAAATTCCAGTGCTTTATTTGGACAGCTGAAAATCCATCAAAATGAGATATATTCAACCTAGATGTTGAACAAATTACAGATCTTTTTAAAACACTAAATGGCCTTCCTTTACTTAAAAAAAAAATTCTGCCTTGAATCTCTAAGCTGTCCTATAACTCCTTCTGTCATTAATTCTTCCTACCACTCATCATCATGTTATTCTAGGTAACAAGCCTCCCATAAGCAATCTCATTTCTTCCACTATTCTATTACCTACTTTCTGTGAACAAAACTATTTAGTTTTCTGCATTATGGAAGAAACTCCTTCTGTTTTAAAGGTCTTGAACTGACATATAAATAAATTTGCCATATATCTGTGGTGCAATTCATATCAGAATTGGGAATACCTCTTCTAAAAAGCATTTTTTCCTCAGGTTCGAGCTTTAACCTCATAAGCTTTTTTTTTCCCCTCAAAGGGCAGGTCTACTACCAAGAAGTACTCACAATTCTTTTCAAGCCCTGTCTAGAAAAGAGTATGAAATAGAAATGTAAAGTGCAAAGCAGATGTCTCCAAAGAAGTAATAAAACATCTCTTGTACAGCTACTTTAGACTGCTAAAATATACCACTGGCTTCTCCAAACAGTTCTAGCAGATTTTAAAGCTACTACCTTCCGCAATTCAGCTTTGAGAAATCTCCCTTCAACAATCAAATTATATCTCCTTTCTCTCACAAGGAGGTACAATTTTCACTCCCATGCCCTGATATAACTTAGTCACACTGTGCACTCGCGCAAATCACATCAGAAGTGCTGTAGCTTGTTGAAACAAGATAGAAAACTAATAGTTCTTACTCACTGGTAAAGTGTCTCAAGGCAACCTGAAGTTCTTCAGCCATGTTTTCTCCTTTCTCCAAGCCCCTTGCTGGCTATGGTTCTCTTATCGATAAATGGTAAGTTTAAAACAGGCATGGACCATTCAGTCACCTAACAGGCTATCTACCCACAGCCTCGTTCAATTAATGTTCCATCTCTCAGTTAAATACTTCTGGCTTTTGCTTGCAGCTTTTGCTTCTGCTTTTGGTTTTCTCCTTATTCCTTGAATCATCTTTTACCCACTTCCCCTTTTTTTCCAATTTTTTCTTTATATTTTCCAGTCTGCTCCCCAACATCTTACTGCTCATTACTTTGGGTGAGGCAGTTATGACACAACAGTAAGTCAGCAAGTAAGTGTGATGTAATCACAAAGGTTAGAAACAGAGGCAGCCTTGGAAACCAGAGCAACTGGGCCCTGACTCTGTCTCCAGGTCTGATCGACTCCAAGATGATAGGTCATTCCCTGGGACCTTTCAATCAGCCAGAGATACCCAACTGTCAGTTTTGATTTCGTGCACTTTCACTCAGCACGCACTATTCTCTCTTTCTTGCTTTAGCTGTTTCCCTGCGTTAAGCGAGACCGACAATGTTGTTTCAAATCCACAGAGGCAAATGCACTTCCCATCTGCTTATAATTATGGCAGAGGGAAGAGGAGGTAAATTAGATGCAACAAGTGCAACGGGAAATATAGCAGAGGTGTAGTTAAGAGTGCATCATTTTCTGGTAAATGAAGTAATATTGTCAAATCTGCATAAAGTCCAAAGGTTGTAGAATATCATGGGTCATATCTCAAAAAAATCAGTAATTATATCTAAAGTATCATCTTCCTTTGCCTTGCATAGGCTTTCAGCATTGTAAAGACTTGACATGGCAGGCCAAATTAGTTTTTGAAAGAGGTCTTAATATCCTTCTGCAGCCAACTGAGTTTTTGGACCTGTCTGCCTATTTAGCTGTTGCAAGAAAACCTCGCAGCATGGCAACACACCTTATACTTGCGAAAGATCACTTATACTATTCTGGTGGCAGTATAACACACAGCAGTTCCCCCCCAGAATGTGAAAAGATCATATACTTTACCAATACGAGGGCTTCAAAACTTTCAAGCACAGATAAAAGCATGAAAAAATACTCTTTGAGCTAGGTGAAGGAATGATCAAAGTTCCCTGAACATAGAAATGGTTCTGTCATAACCTCAATCTCAGACTGAAAAGATCTGAAGGTAACAATCACCTATATCTCCACACAGGTTTACATGGTATGTTCCATACAAATACGCTATCTTCAAAGAACATTGGGTAACAAGACAGAGCATTTAAGAATCAGAAAATGTCAATATAGTAGAATTGTTGTTGTAAACCAACAGAACATATACCTTCTATTAAATAATTCATGCAATAATGAAATTAGTTGAAGGAGTAAAATTGTCTCCGGTAGCTTATTAAATAGACTGCAATCAAGTAATCTTATCTTGCCAAAATGTGATCACGATTTAAAATTCAGTCAAAGGTAATATGTGGAAGATGCCTGGTGAGGAAAAACAAAAGAAAACAAAACAAAAACGATTACCACAAGGTTAATAACGATTATATTTTTCATACGGTCCTGAAGATCAACCACAGAAGAATAGGAATACAACCATCCAGGAAAGATTTCAATCGGAAGAAGCTTTGGATCCCATCCCCCAGAAGGAACCAACGCCCTATGAAAGATAAAAATAGAGATGAGAAATTGCCTTCTGAAATCCAAATCTGTTGCTAAAATGTGAATAAACAAAATGCTCTGCCAATTTTATGACCCAAAAGAAAGGAAAAGAAGGAAAAAAAAAAATCTGACAGGTAACTTGAAATGTGTCTAATAATTAATTAGCTGATTGATGGTGTCTGAATATGCTGTACACTCAAGCTACTGCCTCGCTAACAACATGCTTTATAAACAGACCAGCTTGCAATAAAAATACATCTTCAGTTCTCTGTTCCCTCAGATTCATCTTTAAAAGCATTAATTTTTCATTATAATGAAGTATTTCACTAAAAAAAGTCTCAGGTGGAAAAAAGAGTCTTCCATGCATAGTGCTTGACTCAGATTAAAATTCATCAAGTTTTATCACTTATGCAACCTTGGTTGTTCACGCAGCATTAAGCTGGACTACTGACATTTCACAGGATTTGCCAAGTTTTTATAAACTGACTAGAAGTTTAAAGAAGCTGTTTTCCTCTCTTTAACTGTGTTTAATATCCTGTAAGATTCCTTGCAGAATCAGATTAGATTGCTAATTGGAGTAGAGTTCCAGTTGCAAAGCACGATGCAGAAGAATGATATATGGATGATCAAGGTCCACAGACATTTTTTTTCTGTTCAAAGGAAACTGCTCACAATCTATTTCTTTCAGAGATGAACACAGAACGCAGGCATTTAATGTAATAGATGGGACAAATAATTTTCCCTATTTTCAAATGCTAAAGACCAAAACAACAACAACAAATCCTCATAAAACTTGGATTGGTTTGAAAAATGCCTAATGCATTGAACATTTTCAGATTGAAACCCGATCGCAATATATTTTGTTTTACACCACTTATATTTCAGCACCGCAGTAATCCCACTTTAAAGAATGCAAGGCTTGTAGCAACAAGAGCCCATCTTCAGCAGTCAGGAAACGGGGAGCAGACCGTCTCGATTTCAAGAAAGGCAGGCACAGGAAGAATGAACTGTATTTAAGTGAGTTCTATTATTAGCCAGTTGATCACATTTAGAGAAGATCTTGGCAATTCCCAACCTGTAAGATACAAATAGAACAGGGTAATTTATTTATATTTTGGAAAAAAATGATTTTATCATTTTTCTGGGTCTGAGCCACACACAAATGAGAGTCATGTTTAATTAATAGTTTCTACCAAAAGCAAACAAAACCCCACATTCTGATGTCAGAACAGTTCATCTTGACATTTCTTAAATTTTTAAAACCTTTGGATTCAGGGGCTAAGAATTGGAGGTATATTTTGCTGCCAAGCAAGAAACAGAAAGGGTGTTTTCTTTTCACCCCATTAAATAAAAGAATACATTGCTTTAGGGACAGGAACATGGCTGCCTCACTTCCCTCAGAGTGGTTTTGCCCAGAAGATTTAAAGCCACCCTGTTACTGTCTTTTTAAGCCTATGACTATTTCACAAGATATTCAAAGCAGAAAGCTTTCAGACAGTACCTGCAGAGAAGAGGACCTCACTACAGGTCTCCTCCATCTCAGGTGAGTGTCCTGAGGACATGGTTTATAAGGTGTCTGGGCTCACAGCAATACCCTCTTCCACTTTGCAGATAGTATTTAGGTACACTTTTTGTGCCACAAATCCTTTTATCTTCACAAAAAGTAGCAAAACCCACAACAATCATAATGAAATATTATATTTTCAGACTAGATATTAGGAAACATTTCTTTACCAAGAAGGTGGTCGAACATTGGAACAGGCTTCCTAGAGAGATGGTCGATGCCCCAAGCCTGTAGATATTTAAGAGGTGTTTGGACAATGCCCTTAATAACATGCTTTAACTTTTGATCAGCCCTGAGTTGATCAGGCAGTTGGACTAGATGATTGTTTTAGGACCCTTCCAACTGAAAATTTTATATTATAGTAATTTCATTATATTGTATTGTATTGTGTTATATTTATTATATTATATTCTCATCTGAGATCAGTTTGTTTGGTATTTAGGTTTGCTTAAGTAGTTCAAAATTACAATTTCTTTCAAGACTGACAAAGAATTGTTACAATTCTAGGAGCAAGTGACCTGCACTGAAGCTTTATACCTTCCTTGGTACTCAATGACACATTGGGTTTTTTTGTTTTGTTTTGTTTTTCTACTGAAAGCAAAAAAGCTTGTGGAACTGTGTACTTCAAAATTTAGGTCTGCATGGTTACATGATATTGGCTTTCCCCATTGTGTGCTGGGGAACAATGCAGTGTCAGGCTGATACATCAACTTCCAGCAATCAAAAAGAGGTTTCTTCCAACATCCGTGGATTCACAGTGTTTGTGAATATGTAAAATATGATAACACTTGCACACAAGTGTTAAATTTTGGCTTACTGAAGTTAAGTGTAATGGGAAACCTTTGGCAGCCTTATTAAAATTTCAGTAGCACCAGTACGCTGAAAAAGCCTAAAAAATACAAAGGAGTAAAAGTCCAGAAAAGTTTGATATAGTATAATTATAAGCAAGATTAATTTTTTTATTAAATCTTATTTTTTTTCTGTGTCATATTTCTATTATTGAAGAAATGCTTTCATATTCATGCCGTTGTTTAAATTCTTTCTTGAAGTCAGGCATTCATTTTTAAATCATATAAACTGTGTGATCCTTAGTTTATATTTAAAGAGAAATTACTTTCTGGGGACTTGTCCTACCTGAAACGCAGATGCTTAAGTTTAAATTCATAATATTGTAATGTAAAGGTAATCTATTTTTATTGATATAACATGTTTCTTCAGCATCAGCTGTTACTTGTTAAGTCAGTGTTTCTCAAGTGAATTTAAAAGTTTTATTAATCAAGAACACTGTTCACCATGGAGTTCCCTTATGCCGTTATGCATAATAAGCGATGACAATTTCTTCAGTGACAAAATAAATGTTCATTATCTTCAAGTGCAAGGAATAAAATGGACCTAACCTATCAGGCCTTATATAAGAAAAACAACTCAAAATTTTATTTGCACCAGAACTGAATATGGCTTTGCAATACAATTTACTATGGTGACTAATGGCATTAAAATATCCTTCAAGCTATGCAAAACAGAAAATCTAACTGCCAACTTTAAAAAAAGAAATATTGCCTGAAATTAGTTGTAGTGTATTTTAGACAACCTCTTGTGTATTTGAAAATATTAAAAATCATTATTTAATCCCAATTATCATAAACTGAATGGTCGAAAAATCACCCATAGTTAGAGTTCATTAATTCAGATACTGGTGTGTTAACTCAATTTATACGTGCATGATTGTTTAAGATAATTGTAACTTGAATCTGTTAAAATTATTTCACTCCGTTGTTGTCTGAGCTGAGTTTGACTACATTAAGATCTTTTTATAGTGGAAAAATAGTTGATTTACTTATCCTGCATGCTTGCTTCCGGTCTGCTTCAGACTGCTATTTTAACTTTTACCTAACGAATGCCAAGACCCATGTGTTTTTCTACAGGATCCCTTATCCTTTCATTCTCCACGCTCATTTTCATAAGCTACTCTCTCTTTTTTCATACCTAATGTGTATTTTAGATCTGTCCTGGTTTGAGGTAAACCAGAACCAATTTTCTGGTTTGTAATTTTACTTCTTAGCTGGGCCTCTTCTGACTGACTAAACTGTGAAATTAACAGCATATTGTTCAGAAACTGTTCACTCTCAGAGTGATAAGACCTGATTATACCAAGAAATGGTATGCACAGAGGCTCTTGCTTATACTTATTGCTGTAACAACCAAGGTCAGCTAACTTGGTTATTTGCCCCGTTAGAGGGTCGGAAGCGGAGAAGCGTAGAGAGGTCACACCTACAGGGAGGAGCGGACAGGACAGGTGACCCAAAACTGACCAACAGGGTATTCCATCCCATCTGCATCACGCTCAGTATAAAAGCTGAGGGATCAAACAGGCAAGGGGCTCGCTCTCTTTTTCTTCAATGGCCGATGTCCAAGGAAGACCCTTTGATCCCAATACAAGCATTCCTGACTCCAGATCCGGAATTCAGCTCCTGTCCGTCGCTGACTCCAGTCTGGGACATTCCCTGTGTCTGCTGGTGATGCAATCATCATCCTGGGAGCTGGATACGGTTTTGCATATATTGTATACTTTTTTTAAATTTATTTTCTTATTATTTCTTATTTCCTTATTTATTATTATTTTCATTAAAGTAGTTTAGTTCTTTTTCTAAACTCGTAAATCTCCTTATCTCTTCCTCTCCTCTCTGAGGAGGGGCGGGAGGGGGCCATCTGTCGTTCTGATTGGCCAATCCGGCCAAAACCCCGACAAGATCTTGCTCTAACTCTGCAAAAACCAGAGCCCAGGAAGCCATTGATCATGCAGGTTGTACCTGCAATGAACGTCCTCAAGAAAAGCCTGGTATGGCTCGACCTTCCCACTTCCATTCCAGATAAAAGAAAGCCATTTGGAGGATTCCTGCACCTTATCTAAGCAAAGTTGATGTGATTCTTCTCAGCTTCACTCTTGGGACCCGGTAGCTGAAGAGAAGCCACCACTTTTCTCCATCCCCAGGCAGCGCTGCCATGCAAAGGGACCTGAACCACCTGGTTCAGGGGTCTGTGTGCTTCAGGACTTCCTTAGAAATACAGGTCCTGGATGTCTGTGCTAGAGCTTTCAGGTGCCCTTCTGCAAACAAGGTTATTTTTGATTTGACTTTTTTTTTTTAAAAAAAAGCCCATTCAAGCCTGTAACAGTATTTTGGCACGTTCACTATGCCTCCAAGCTTAACATCAAATACTTTTGCACCTTGGAAGCAAAAGCCAAACACAAAGATTTTCACGATGCTCTCAGGAGTTCCATGGGAGGTTGGATTGATTGCAATTTTTTTCCTGCCTAATCATGTCTTTTTCTATGCCTGAAGTGCTTCTAACACAGAAGATTCTGTTTAAGCTAGAGTACATGGAATAATGCTTGGAAAGCCCCACAGAAGCATAAAAGAAGATTGTTCAACGAGCAAGAGGGGAAGGCATGAAAAAGCTTGGTAGAGACATGAATTCCTGACTGAATGAGGCTACGTGTCTGGTATGTCTGGAATGCTTAATATCCAGTACACTGGGCAACTGCTGCTTAGGGAAACATCTTAAACCGTGAACATCTTTATTACAATAAGTGACCTTTCTCCAGATTCTAGTAGGACTATGCACCGCAAAATTAACGTTCAATGTTTATTTCTATATATATATTCCTAACATTATTATAGTGCATGTGTTTAGAAGTAAAAGCATATCCTAAAAGTTCTTTTTATTTTACAGCAGACATTTCATGTTCTCTCTATCCAAGGTATGTTCAAGGCATTGTAGGTACATTTATTAGGAACCTCAGTGGTGTTTTACCACATCCAATATATGTGCAGTAGAAATACATTCGGCTACCCAGTATTATGTAAGATGCAGAGTTGGCTCATACTTAAACATTAATAATACACATACACACTATGGGTCCAATATCAAATAGGGATGTTTTAATGGGATATCTAAATCTCAGACATGAATGCTCAAATCGGCACTTACATCCACAGAGTGGGCATTTACACATCGAAGTGTCCATGTAAGTACCCAAATGTGCAATTTGGATATCCTATTAAGATGCCCGTATTTGAAAATTAGGCTGACTTCCCGGCATTTTTGGCAACATGTTACACAGTGATTCTGGCAAAAATGCAGGTTTTTAATTCAACTGCACTAAGGGGGTTTTGATTGTTTGTTTGTAAAAAGAAAAAAGAATAAAGAAAAAAATGAAAAAAGTAGATTTGGAGTTCTAGAAATAGATTTTGCTCTACTTTTACTTCCAGTGTTTTATATGGTCTTGTAATTGGGTACTGAGGTACCAACTGAACTTCGCTGCCTGAAGTCCAGTATCGTCGTGAAAAACAAGCTCTAATGTCTCAAGGCATATTTTGAGGTTTGTCATATTTGAGTCTGAAGAATCATAAAATGCACTATCACAGGGTACAGCAAGTTCAGTACCCACTGAAGCAAAGGAGTTAAATAAGCTCTCTGTTTTATGGACCCTTAAATTGTAAGTGATGTTCTGTGTTGCACATTGCAAGTACAGCTATGAAACAATACATGTAACATTTTTCTAATTCTCTACAGAATCTGAGTAGAAATCTGAAAGCCCAGTAACCTCAGTGGAGCAAGGGCACCATAAAAGCATCTGCCAGACAGCTATCGCCAAAGTAGATGCATTAAGATTTTCCACCACTTTGGAATATTTACAGGAACGACCACAAAAGTAACATGAGCCATTTTAAAATGGTCTCCCAACTTTATTATTTTATAAGGAAATAAAATCTTTTTTGGCCATGAAGTCTAAAGCTTTTCCCCTTTCTTAAAATAAGGAAAATTACTTAAAATAAAATAATCCGAAGCCAAAAGAGAAAGCATAAAGAAAAGTAAGTCTGATAGTTTGTAATGAAATGTATTTTGTCACTTCCATTTTATTTATAAAAACAGAAATACCTGATCTGTGACAGCTGTGCCAAGATTTAGCTAGATTTCAGCTACTTTTAAAGCAAACCTAAGCCAATGTGCCTTTTTGGGGCTCGACATTTTTAACACAAGTCATCGATTTATTACTGCGAGCTATTGTTTTAAGCTTCTATTTCAGTCCTGATTAAGTACTTAGGAGTTTGAGAGAAGTTATTTCTGTCTTCCCCATATCATAAGGGGACAAAATATATTATTCCTCCCCACAAACCTTGCCTATACTAGAACTGTGTATTTCACAGCTTCTGTCTTGTCAGTCTAATAGGCATCTGTAAGATAAAGCCTCCATCTCAGATTTTGCATGTTTTTCTATGTCCTACGTTCCGTACGGTCTTTATCCGGTTCCAGGTGTTTTCATTTCTCATTTATGAGATCATGTCATGCCATTTGTAAGAGAATAGTGGCTTTATCATTTATTTTGCTTTAGGCAGACTTTCCCTTTTCAATTTACAAGTCATTCTCTCCCACTGCTTGAAACCGCTCCATCCTCAGCATTTGCTAAATGCGTTGCCTTTCCGTCTTCGTCACACACTACAAATGCACAGTTTCTATAGCATTTGTCTCCGCTTCAACTTTCAAACCCCCTCCCTGTCTTATATCGGTGTTGCACTCACTCATATACCAATGAAGACTGTGAGCTGTATGTAATGTTGATTTTTCCCTTTCCCATATTTGTAAAGTTACATCTAGACTTACAAGAGGATGCAAACTAAAACAAAAATCATAACAGAGAATGCTGACATAGGTGTGAAAGCTTTAAGTGAGTCAAACTCTGGTAGTCCGATTTCAGTGGGGTAAAACACAGTGCTTCTGTATCACCTTCTCTACATTTTTTGTTTGCATAAAGCATATCTCATTCAAACTTATTATTATAATTCAGCTTTTTTAGTTCTAGTGTTACTCTGGAGAAGTAATTAAGTTGACAGGAAAAAATACTTTCCATTCCAAGCCAAGGTTCCTCTGATCATAAATTCGAATACACCATCCTATGCTCATATGCAAACCCAGCTTCTTCCTAAGGTTTTTCTATATTAGTAGTTTAACAGCTCTGAAAAACACTGGATTTTGTTCTGAATTTGGCATGTTCCTAAGGTGTCTGCTTGTAACGCCTTATTTTCTCTTCTCCCATTTCCTTGAATTTATAGAAAGACACAAATCTTTGACACAAATCTTCATGACTTGTTTTGTGTGGGGTTTTTTAACTCTTGAATTAGAGCAAAAAGGACTTAACAGCTCCAACAAGAAATAACAACATCTCCATGAAGGGTGAGAATGAACAAATCTAAAAGGCCCTTGCACCCCTCTGAAGCTTCTAGAGCCAGGCAGCAGCAGTTTGTGCTGTGGCCTTGCCAGGCATAGCGAGCTACACGGGATCACGCCTGCTCAGCACCCAAAGAGGAGCATTCCCACAGCACACACGTATGAGTCCTGTTAGCGGGACTCATAGTCCCACTAGGGATTCGCTAGTTAGGTCAGTAAAGAGGCAAGTTCTCCAGCTGCCTTTGACAAGGACAGTGGTACCCTTTGTGCTGGATGAGCTGCAGAACTACATCCTCCCACTTAGGGCCATTAACGATCCTGTGGCGCTTCCCAGGAGGCACCTGCAGTTTCCATCCCAGATTATGGGCTCTATCCATTTCAGTGCTCTGCAGTTTACTTTAAGGTAGGTCTGTGCTTTCAGATACAATAAAGATGCCATTTAAAATACTGCATTGTTGAATGACAACTTTGCTTTAGGAATTCTCTCACTCTTCGTCTTCTGAGCGTAAACCAAAGTAAGACACCACAGGGAGGAACAATGAAACATGCAAATATTTGACCTAAGGGAAGTGTTCATGTTGCAGCAAAATGTCCTCAAATCCCTCAGAAGTTCCCCTTTTCAGGCAAAGGATTAGGCAAAAATAACCTTGAATGACTTCAGTTAATTACAATACAGTTATGATGAATGTGCCCCATTATGAAGATGGAATTAGCAAATGAAAATTATTTCTGCCTAAACCCCAGCTTTTCTGTAAAAGACTATTTACTAGTTTTTCCACAAATACTATTGAACAGAAGAAAGCCACACCCTTTTCCAGAAATCCCTCTATTTCTGTTTCCTGGATTTCAGTTATGTTGTTGAGTCTATGCACGTATGTACATATACGGGTCAAAACCAACAAACATCTACAGACTTTTGTGTTTAGTCCACTGTGTCCACATGGGCCAAGAAAACCTTCAGAACCATACTGCCTGAGGAAATCTTACATTTAAGTCTGCCCTCCATCTATGTTCAAAGGGTTTTCTAAGCAGTTTTGAATAGTTCTTTTTAAAAGCCTGGCTGGAATTTTGTCAAAAAAAATCCTGCAGTACTTTAAGCTCTTTTTACTCAATTAAGCCATTAATAATGGTACCCCATATTCTAATTTCCTGGTGTAAAATGGGATCTGATTCTGCAAAAAAGTTACATCAGAAAGAATCAAATAACCTGTCATACTCCTACCTTTCCTCTGTATAGCATCATCACGAGGTAACTCCAGACTAAAATTCTACATTATAATTAATGATTGGATTGACTCACTTAAATCTTTTTTGCACATTGCCAGTCAAGACTTATGTTTGTTGATACCTATTTCACCTGTCCAAACATATTCCATGTAAGCGTTTTTCTCCATTACATGTAGTGTCAATTCTAGTGACAATGCTCTGTGTCTTTTCATAATGTCAGTGCATGCTAAAGCTACTTGGAACGATATTTTTTTCTACTATTTGTTAAGTTGTAGTGAAGAACTTTTATTCTAATCATAATCAGAGGTGAATAAATAATCTTTCTTCATCACCTCCAACTACGTATTTGTTAAAACATGTTGACAACCATAGTCAAAAAAATTTAAGTTTCTTTCTCTTGTCCCGTACACTGAGTAGTTTCTCAGGTACTTCTGCAAGCTAGAAAAACTATTTTAAAGCAATTGCGGCAAAATATTAATGAAGACCCTGATCTAGCAAAAATATATGCATAGGTTACAGGTAATTTCTCTGAACTCCATGCAGTGACCTAGAACAAATTAAGTAGATGCTTTGGTCTTTGCAAAACTGGGGTTCAAATATATATTCTAAATTAATTAATATTCCCAATGGGTGTATTTAAAACTTACACTGATCAATTAAAATTCAGTGCTGTACCATATGAATGACCTACACCTTATAAATGTGGAGTTTACATACCATCAGACTTAGGGAATCATGGAATCTTCAGAGTTGGAAGGGGCCTCTAGAGATCATCTAGTCCAACGCCCCTGCTAAAGCAGGATTGCCTAGAGCACATTACTCAGGACTGCATCCAGGCGGGTCTTGAAAGTCTCCAGAGAAGGGGACTCCACAACCTCCCTGGGCAGCCTGTGCCAGTGCTCTGTCACCCTCACCATAAAGAAGTTTTTCCATATATTTGAACGGAACTTCCTAACTTGTGCCCATTGCTCTAACTTGTGCCCATTGCCCCTCGTCCTGTCACTGGGAACCATTGAAAAGAGTCTGGCTCCATCCTCCTTAAACCCACCCTTTAGATACTTGTAAACAGTAATAAGGTCTCCCCTCAGCCTTCTCTTCTCCAGGCTAAAGAGTCCCAGCTCTCTCAGCCTTTCCTCATAAGGGAGATGCTCCAACCCCTCAATCATCTTTGTTGCCCTTCGCTGGACTCGCTCCAGCAGTTCCCTGTCTCTCTTGAACTGGGGAGCCCAGAACTGGACACAGTATTCCAGTTGTGGCCTCACCAGTGCAGAGTAGAGGGGGAGAATGACCTCCTTTGACCTGCTGGCCACACTCTTCCCTAGGCAGCCCAGGATTCCATTGGCCTTCTTGGCAACAAGGGTACATTGCTTGCTCGTGGATAATTTACTGTCTACTAGGACCCCCAGATCCTTCTCCTCAGAACCGCTTCCCATCAGGTCCACCCCTAACCTATACTGGTGCTTAGCATTCTTCCTCCCCAGGTGCAGGACCTTGCACTTGCTTTTGTTGAACCTCATTAGGTTCTTCTCTGCCCAGCTGTCCAGCCTGTCCAGGTCACTCCTCCCAGTTTGGTATCATCAGTAAATTTGCTGAGGATACACTCTGTCCCCTCATCCAGGTCATTAATGAATATATTGAACAAAATTGGACCGAGTATTGACCCCTGGGGGACACCACTGGTTACTATGAAACCTCATAGTAAGTTTAGTGCAATGGGTTTAAATAACATAGCGGAAAAAGTCATGTAGTTGTTCAGTCCACCCATCCCTTGCATCTAGTCCTTGTTTCAGACTCACAGTGAACTGCAAAAGGAAATACAGAAATATCTATATAAATAACTGTGAACTACCATAAGAAATACACAGCAATGTGCTCATAGATTTGTGAGAAGTAAACTGAACATATATTAAGGCCCTGTATAGAATTAGAAAAAATAATTTTGATAATTCTAGGCCCATTGCATTGTAGTCCCATACCCCCCATTTGCAACTCCAAATACCTCTAATTTTCCAGCTTGCTTTGTCATGTCCTTCCCTCTATATTCACTACGGCATGTCATAATAGAGAGGAAAAAGGTAAATACTGTTATGGAAAGAAACATTCTAAAAATAGAGCCTGTTTCTAGTATTTTGGAACATTTTCCTTATGTGGAAAATAATTCAGTATTTGTTACATTTACTGTAGCATAATGTCAGATTAGCTGCATTTTTAAAAAAAAATAGAATAAAGCACCAGAGAAATACCTTCTCCTTAAATGAAAAGCGCAGCTTGCATCTCCTTCTGTGGTTCATACATGCTTTCCCCTTCTCACAGGCCATTTCCCCCATTCTGCCTCACTGTGTGCGGAAACTGCAAGAAGGAGAGAGGGGACATTTTGCAGAGGAGGAAGTTGTAAGTTGCTTTCCCGATGCTTACAGGATTGCCGCAAGTATGACAACTGTCTTTGTTTCCTTAAAACTTGCCTCCTGAAGCAATCTGGAAGGTTTTCCCCTTTATCAAAATGCAATTTTCTCCCACTACACTGAATACAGCTGTAGCTAGAAGACTTTCTACAAATATGGTCACTACCTCTCTGAGGTCTTTGCAGCCAAGTATTAAATTGCCCCTAGTAAAAAAGATTAACTTTTGTTTCTGCATTCCTTAAATGTGGCTGTGGTAGAAAATGGGGAAATAGAGCAGAAAAGCAGGCTAGAAGAGAAGAAGCAGGGAATAGTGTAATTGGGTAAGGTGCCATGGGAAAAAAAAAAGAGAAGGACAACATGCGGAAAAGGAACCGAAGGATAATGAAGTATGTAGTGAGTAAGTGAGAAACAGAAAACTGGGAGGCAAGGAAGATGAGAGATGAAAACCGGAATGCAGGAGGGTGAGCAGGGGGGGTGGAAATTGCCAGCTCCTAGATTTACCGCAGAGAACTTGATGGGTAAATTTTTTTAACGTTGGTTGTGGTTTTCTTGACAGCCAGAGGGACTCCTGCCTTTTAAGTCAATTTAAGACTAAAGGTAGCATTACTAGGAGAGGAGACTCAGAAAGTCCAAGCAGCGTCAAAGAGCAAGAGTTAGCACTTCCTTTTATACCCAAAGCTAATATTAAAGAAAATTGGGAAGTACAAAAAATTTAGACGCAAAGATACAGTGAAATCAATATTAAGACTAAGAAAGTTCTGTACAAAACACATTATAGGCTGAAAAATCAATTTTGGAACTTTCAAATACACTGTAATGAAATATTGCAGACAAATGGAAGAATACTCCCAACCATGGAAGTGTGAAATATCTCCTTTATATATATAAAGAGATACAGTATTGCAATAACTGAGAAATACTTACTTTATCAACTAACATTAGGAAGACAATAAAATACCTCTATACCTAGAGGTATATAATGTATCTAGAAATATTACAGAGACTGGTAAATACGTGCTTAGAGAGTATTCTATGAAATACCTACAGGAGAAAGACAAACAAAATTGCCTGAACTGGAAAAAAACATATACTTTATTAACTAACACTAGAAAAATTGTGAAATACAGTAGTACACATACAGAAACACAATGAACTGAAAGACATACAGAACCTAATCCTGCTTTCCTTTATGCTGAAGTGATACAGTTGAAGAGAAAGGAGTTATTCTGGATCCACTCAGTGGTAAACAAAAGAATTTCTCCCATTGAGTATATATTATTTAGTCTTTGAGAAACAATAAAAATAGTTTTGGAAGCTAAAAATACCTGCTACGCATACAATAGAGTTCACTTTTGAAATACTAAATTTTAATGGCCTCTGCATGAATCTTCCTCTGACAGCTAGACTGTGAAAAGGCTGTGGAGCAGCTGGACTTACTCCAAACAGCAATTGTTTTTCTTAAGCAAAAGTTACTGTTGTAGACCAAATACAGACATTGTGAGAGTCTTTTGTGCGATCCTTACAATGAATTAAAGTGTCATATTTTGCTGCAGTGCAAATGGAAGTGACAGTAAATAGTTTGCTTGTCCTAGTTAGGAAAGAACTCATGCATTCAAGAGGGACTATTCTGTATGCTGGATCTGAACTCTGGATATTCTTCCATCAGGATAGAACCCTGCAGTAAAAAAAAAAATGATAATTTGGAGGCTGTATTGTCAACTCTTGCAATTTTTATTGAGAGCTTTGTGCTATCTGGTGATTTTCCTAGATCTCATCTCCTGAATTGAAGATATTATGTGAAAAGTCTGTTTTCTTTTTCCTTTTTAAAAAATGCCTTGTCCTTACTGTGATACAAAATGTTTTAAGCACAAATCCTAATATACCAAAACCAGAGGCAAATATTAAAAAAAAATCCAAATATACCCTTTCTAAGATGATGTTATGATTTTGTGGGAAAAGACTAATAATAATTGTGACTGCCTATTTCTGGCATCATGCTTTCCTTCCCTCAGCATGTTATAAAAATTCTTACTTAGAGAACTTCTTATGATTGATAACTGGACTTGAATTATAGGAAGCAATTTTGGGGAGGCGAAGTTGTACTAGTTTCTGTAACACCTTTTTTCTTATTAAATGCTGGTTTTGCTACCTGTGCTCACTGGCAAAACTGTGCGTGTATATGTGTGCCTATGTATAAATAATATGATCTGTCCTCTATATATTTTGCCTGTTGTGTTAGGTGGTCCAGTCATGGGGAAAAATAACAAAATGACAACTGGCAAAAAGTTCTTGCTCACAAAACAGTGTCTAGTTAGACGTGGATGTAGCAAAATCCATTTGACCTTCAAGAAAGGCAAAGTTTAGTATCAGACACACTTTCCATCTCCTTACCCCCACCCAGATTGTTGTGATTGAGAAGTTTTGTGTTACAGTTCACTTCTCCAACCAGACCGAAGGATGGCTGAGACTGCTAGGGCAGCAATGTTCATTTGAATACATATTAGGCTTAATACAATCCACTAAATTCAATTGCTTTTAAAAAGACTTTTTAAAATCTTTTTTTGTGTGTGTGTGTATTCATGAGACCCGCACAGAACAGAAAGAAGCAGCAGCGATCTGGACAAAGGGGAAAAGATTTTCCAAAGAGAGAAGTAGTATCAGTACATTAAGAGAGAAAACAAGTTTTTCAGGAGCTAAAAGAAGAAACAAAAAATGAAAGGTTTGTGATGAAAAGAGAGCTGCAACAAACAGTGCAGACAATGCTTGAATTAAAACGCATCTAATCTAGAATTTATTTGCCCGAGTTTCCCAACGCTGATGCTGGGAACAGAACTCAGTTGTCCCAGGGGCACACACGCATATTTCTTCCTCTCAGGACGTCCTCACCGAAGGGAATAAAGCAGCTTTCAGAAAGAAATATTTCCTTTCTGGCCCAGGCAGCAACAGGTTGTTTGTCACCTAAAGCATTTCCTCGCAAGCATGGTAACACAATACACCCAGGTTTCTTGGAGAATATATCTTGTGGTAGAGCTCGGGAGCAAAGAGCTGCATGTTAACCAGATACTGAAAAATAGAAGCATATGATAAAGAATAACAGGGGGTAAGAAATTCTCACCTCAATCTCTTCAGCAGGAGGGGGAAAGAAGATGGGAAGAAAGCCAACGGGTTCACCTGGGTGTGGGAGCTCCTCACTCTGCTGTTCCCATTTAATGCAGATGAATGCCCTCATTGCGCAGCCTCCTTGCTGGAGTTGCTCCCTTTCAAGCCGCTTGGCAGCCAGTGTGCCATCACAGGGTGAAGCCGCCGTATATTGCAGCGTAGAAGTCACCAGGAGCGTGGAAGACCAAGGCTCAGGTCCTTGCTTCGCAGTATTTTAATTGGCACAAAACAGAACAGCTCCCCTGAAGGAGAAAGTGACCCCTCCAAAGAAAACGAGGGGGGTCATTTGCAGGGGATATTTGGAAACTCAAGGTATGTGGGCGACATTTGGGAAATCAAGAGCTGAGTCTCCAGCCTGAACCAGGCCAAGTGCTTCTGATGAGCTTCCCTTGTCAGAGCAGTGTTGACTAGTGTTCTGACTTTTGTCGTTACTTCTACCCTGAGCCTGCAAAATCTTTCTCCAAAAGGTGGGATGAAAGAGAAAGTTTCCACTGAAAGTTTTAGGTTTGATGAATCATTTTTCTATGATGAAAAGCCATTTTGTCACAGAATTCCTGGCTAGCTCTAGTGGCGATACTATTGTCTAGTATATCTGTCAGACAGCCCTCCTAATTAAGCTATTTTTGTACGAGATTCTGGGTATAGTTTGTGAATCACAAAGCTTATGACTCTAGTTCCATATCACCACAGGGAAATTCTCCCAGAGGGAAATCATAATGCTGTGCTCCACAACCCAAAATTGTTATATAAAGCGTCTACTCTTCTACATTGGAACAGACTGTCCTACTATCGTAGCAGCCTTTCAATTCCCTCAAATCATGGAACAAAAAAGAGAGGTCTTTGTATGAACAGAGAGGCATTTGATCAAAGCTTTTTCATGTGTTGCTGGACCTAGAAGTATTTCATAACATTGCAGTTAGACATTTTCATGTCAAACTTCAGAAAAGGAAAAGGTAAAATGAAAAGTAAGGAAGTCTGATGCTTATTTGAAGCACACACAACAGATGTAAAACCATGACAAACCATCATGTCAGTACTGCCCGGGGGGTTGAATTGTTCCTTGACTTCTATGCCATATCTGCTCCATTAACAAAACTTGATTGGGCGATGAAATAGGTTAAAATTTTTTAATTGAAACTGAAGTACAGTTTTGCAAGAAGAACCTTCCAAAACTCATGCAGTAATTAATAAAAAATTACAATGACAGGAGTCATAGCCATACCTGTTTAGAGTCTCCTGGTTTTCACTCTACTGTAGAATAACAATTTGCACCATGAAAGTGGAAGAAGAGTATTGGGTGAAACTAATGTTGCACTCCAATTCTGGCACACATTATCAGCAGCAAGTGTTAGTTTGCCATAATAGTCACCTTTTTAGATTTGATTATTGTCTCAGGTTTGTTCCTGCGTCAAAAGTAGGTGCCAACAATAATTTTATAGTATTATTACCATTTTTGCCATTACCATTATTGTCTTTCCCTTCCCAGTTCATTTCCAGGGTCTCCTTCAGCCACTGTATAGGCCATCCACCTATTCGCTCATGTTGTAGAGTGCAAGGTTTATGGGACCACCACTATTTTATTTTTTTTCTCTATTGTTTCTTTCTTTTCAAAGGATGGCATGCACCTCAAATAAATAAACAAATGAAGCTCATGAGAGGAGAAGACCACTTAAACAGACCTCTGGACAGATATGTCTGTACCATTTTTTTTTATCACTACATCTTGTCGAGTTCTGTTTAGCTGTCCAGCCGTGCTAGTACAGGAACGCAATCAACAACACAGTGGAAGCAGGTGCATTACAGCAACAAGCTTTTTTACATGTTGTACCTGAAGACTGATCAAGAATTGATTAAAATCAAGACAAATCACTGGACTAGTACTCATTCCTTTCCCTTTTTACTATCTCTTTCAAATCCTGCCTTGCTGGACAGAATAGCACAGTTCAAAGCTAGTAATCTGAGATGCCAAACTTGTCATGCAGAAAATCGTTCCTTGAAAACACCTACTTATCATGTAGCTTCCATTGAACCTCTTATTTCCTCTGCCTCACAGAGCTGCCGGCTCAGAGGGAAGTGATGAGAGCAACTTGTTAAAAAGGGAACACCACAACATTTGGCGTCCAATAGTGTGTGCTGGGCTAGATATTCGCCAAGGAGGAGAAAAATACAGTAGAAACACAATCTCAACATGTATTTCCAAGTGGGTATATATAATAATTTATTCAAACTGTTCGTGAGAAGATAATGATGTATGATGCCTAGCTTCCAATTAAATAAAAGTGCTTGAAATCTACTGCCTGAAAACTTGAGCTTTTAAACAAAAAAAATTAAGTGAGTCTGAACCCAGCAGACTTTCAGGTGTTCAGCATCTCAGATAGTCTCTTTAGTAAAGAAGAAGCTGAAGACAATAGTGAGGACAGAGGACACTGATCAAGGTCTCCTGTTGACTGTTTCTGCCACTATGTTTTCTTCCCAAAACAATAAGTTTACTTTCCAAATATGTATATGTCATTTCAGTTCTATGGCTGAAAAAAAAAGAGAGCATATATTCACTGAAAGCTACCTGTGAGTAAAAGCTGTGTGTTTGGACATACACAATACATTAAATTATGTCAATATAGCTCTTTTTTTGCCACAGTAGCAGATATTTGTGATGAGAACAGCAGGTATCATTCCATGGTGCATCAAAAGTTATATTGCATTTTTAAGGATCTCCGTTGCTATTTGCTCTCATTATAAGGAAAAACATATTTTCTACACTTGCTATTGGTATGCAGTTGCTGAAACTGTTATAAGTATACAACAAATATTAGAAAATTTTAGGAATAGAAGAAGCACTTTAGTTTGGAGCTGGAGGAAAATCTTCCTGGAAGTTCAGAATTGTCTATAAATTTGGCAACAAAGCTTGGTTCTAGGTCACGGCCTGGTTACTAGGTTCTCCCACATATGGGCTCCTCTGAATCTGGGTCTGTGTATAGCTAATAACAACCTCTGCCACTCATTTGCCTTTTTGATTCCATACAGATTTCACTTCTGTACACCTTTTTAAAGAAACTTAAATTGACACCTTACATTCAATAAATTGAAGTGTCAGGTTGCAGTTTCTGCCTTCAGATATTGTCTCTACAATTAACCCTATTTTGAAAGAAAATAAGATGAGATTAATGCAAACAGCTGTTATTTGAAGGCTCTAAAGTTCTCTTGAAAATGCAGTATTATCACAATTTTGAGCACTCTTCCATAAATGTTACCTAATTATCTCCTGCCAGCCGATTTTAACTCAATTTTTTGCATTGCTTGTCTCAGAAGAGCGAAGTGAAACCTGAAATCAGGAAACTTGGCTGCTTTCAGATGCCACGATAATAATGAAATTCATAGTCTATGTGCTTTTGGAGAACCATCAGAGGCCATGAAACTTAAGAGGCAGCCTGGGTCTCTTTTTAACTTTGCGCTGAATCGATGTGCCTGATCAGTACCATTGTAGTGGTGGCACCAGGAGAATTTTGGCTGCTTTGACTGAGGGCTTTTTTTTTTGTAAGATTTGGTGCTCACTCCTCGGTGAATCTCAGGGGGAGTAGTGGGATGCAGATTCACACAATCTATAGATATATATATTTGTACATGTACTTGCAAATGTAAAATCTCAAAGTTTTGCAATACCACAAGTAAAGCTTACTTCACAGATTTCCCTAATGTATGGTCTGATGTAAATCCCAGCTGCTGCAGAATACAAAACGATCAAATTCCTTCCTTAATAGAGTCAACATTGTTCAATGCGAAGACATTACTTCTCCTACATCATCTTCCTCCCTGTAGCACTATGCTCCTATAGACGTAGTGGTGTTGCAGCATTTTAGCTATAAGTCTCTAATTTGTTTATGCAGATTCCTTCATTCTGTGCTGCGTAACTTCTGCAGTGCAGTTCTCTAAGCCAGACTCTGTGAGCTTGCCTCCCATAGCTGATGCCACTTAGCCTGCTGCAAATTGATGTGGATGGCTCTCTTGCTTTGGAGACTGAACACTTTCACCTTCACAGTACACTCAGCTTTCACTGGCCTGGGGCTTAAGAACCTGAGATACATTCTTAACTAGGAAATTCCACTTTGCATTGCAACAAGCTATAATCATACTAGTGGACTGAAATTTCAAGTATCCTAGAAAATTCCACCTTGTCACTCTTCAGAAGGGCAGTGGTTCCAAGAATTAGCACATTTCCCTCATCTCCACTTCATTTTAACACTTGAAACTAAGTACAGATTCTAACTCAACCGATGAAAGTCAAACAAGTCAAGTACAGCAATAGCTTGTGCATGTTTTCTGTTATTATATTAATTATATGCATAGTAATACTGTATTTATCTGATCATTTTCACACACCCCTTTGGCACTGCTGAATGCTTATCAATGTTAACATCATGACAAAAATGACAAAAGCCAGGAAATTCAATGGCAGGAGTGGAACTTCACCTTCTCGTTGTAGTACTGTAAAGAAAAATGCAGGCTGTGACCTTTGTTGCATTTTCAGCTTCTTGGATTTTGTCAGTTGATGTTACAATCTTCTGAGCTATGTTTTTGTCTGTAGATCCTTTTGGTTTTTCTCTTAATAACAATTTCCAAAACAGGTTTTTGGAAAACTTAATTTCTGGTGAAAAGATGACACCATTCAATGCTTTTAGATGGTAAGACAGGATGATCAGACACCTTACCTGTCTGGCAGCTACCCTGGGGTACTTTATGACCTCCTAGCAAAAATATATATTTATCATTAACCTAGGGTCAGTTATTGACCCCCTTAACCTACAAGCATTTCTTTGTACACAGATTACATCAATGCAGTATAAATTACTGAAGCCTCTCCCCAAAGGATTTGTAAATGGCACCATTCCTTTCAATATCTGGATGCCAGCTATCAGGGGGAAATTAAACTGAGAGTTAACAATCATGAGGTTAATTGAAATTAGCCCTCAACTAAAAAAAGGAATCTTGAAGGAATTTTGAAGTTCCATTAAGTATGAAAATAATATTTATTCCCATGTGGGAGGCAGAAATTCATCTCAGACAAAGAGCTGTGACTACATTTTTGTTTTTCACTTCTCTTACCATCTTCTTTTTTCTTCAACACCCTTGCCACATCCTGGGAATTTTTTCTGTGCTGCTTTCCAGTATAATTCTTTTTTTACTTTCCTTCGGTGGTGGATTCCTTGCAGTGGCCCATGAAGACGACTTTTGTTCTGACAAGCTTCTCCAACAGCCTTTCTGAGGTGCATGATTCTAGCTGCCCACTGAGTAAAAAAATGCCTCGGTCTTCTGCTGGGCAAAAAGTTTGCTTTGCTGTCACCTGTGTGCATATAGATGTAGACTTGCCTTTCTAAAGCAAACACTGAATTTCATAGATTGCATCTAAAAAACATTTATGGAAAAAGTTTACATACTGTAAGATCAAGATCCATGACAGCTGACAGGCTGTGGTACAAAATGCTGGTGATTATAGACTTGTGTGTAGGACTTTCACCTCTGGGAGAGCGAGAATTGGTATTCACCAGAGCTCTGCCACCAACTTTGCTTCTGAAACAAAGATCTAAATTCCTCTTGGAGCTTCATGTCCAAGAGCAGCCACAGACAACACATTTCTCTTTATAGTGCTTGCTTCTAGAGGGTGAACCACGATGATACATACTGCTTGTCACCAGGACGGTGGCAAATCACATGAGTCTGCTTTTCCTCTTTTTCACTGTTAAATTGCACTAGATGAGAGAGAAAAAAAATATCAAATGCTCTTCCTTAACATTATGTTTCCATATAATCAGCTGCTGTAAATACCACTGGGATACTACTCAGTCAGCAAAAAACCGAAAAGACAATCCATGAAATCTTCTTTCTTTTAACATGCCATCCAAGCAATTGAAATATTTGAAAACACCTGTTTGAGAAATAGCAGTAAGAACAGCTCACTGCAGGCAGCATGGTTTTCACAAGGGCTTGGGTACCAGGGTGACAGGCACCTCGTGCCCATTCGGTGGAACAAGTAATCTGCCGTAATGCGACAAACCTCGGTTCTCCATAGTCACAAGAAACTCACTCGCACTGCCATGCGATATCTTAACATAAACTAAAGATCGTGCTTTATATTATCATTCCCTTTGTATTTACCAACAGTTTAGTTCACGATTGGCAGATCTGGAAATTGATGGGACAAGACGTAATTACAGATGGGAGGCGTATTTTTTGTGTGGGAAAAAGCTCTAAAAGGCACTATCATGAACAATGGGTTGGGACGCTGTAATGTTAAAAACAAGGGCGGTATAAACACCGACAATGCATTAAGGTCTTCTTGACATAACCTTTGAATAGTGTATGATCCAGGGAAACCTGTCTCTGGGGTTTCTGATAGGGAGAGAACTACAAAAAAAGGTCAAACAAAATTGTACTGAGATACCCTAAAACTCTCTTTAAGCATGTTAGGGTTGTTAAAGTATTTTTAGACTGTTTGTTGGAGGTGGATTAATGGGTATTTTTACTGTTGTATAGAACTATCTTGCCTTTTCATTATAACATCCTTTTTTTCTCCTCTGCTCCATACTGTACTGTCGGTTCTGCGTTCATCCTTTTATGTCATCCTCTCTATCTATCACTATATATACATCCTGATTTGTCTCCTTCTCAATAACCTACCTCTTTGTTTCCATCCTTTGTTTCATTTGTCTTTCTCATGGCTGACATGATAGAATTTGACAAGACTGACATAATCCACAGTGGGATTCATCTTAATATTATTAAAAAAAAAAAAAATCCAAGTGAAAAATACATTCCCAGAGTATTTTAATCACAATATTTTAAGCAATGTTTTACTCCAAAGGCATAAAATCTAAGGCTATGAAAGTTCATATGTTTGGTCTTAAATTGCCTTAACAATTAGTACCATAAACAGATAAGAAAGTGGCACAATATCACAAATGTGAATAATTGGTTCGTGTTACAAGTAATCGTTCCCTTTAGCACAAACATACAGGACAGTTTAGCTTCTGTTTCTCAGGTGGGGTTGCTTCTCTGCTGTGCTGTTATTTTTTATCTTTCAGTCACAATATACTAGCTCTGGTCTTACAGCATTTGAAATCTTGGAGCCAACTTGCCTTTGCCTGTATGCCAAGGTGGGAAACGTCTTATCAACTTTTTTTCAACTGACCTACCATCTTGTGATCTCAAACCAAAATTTTCTGATGGCTTAAATCAAAAGTTTTGGAAATACTCAGAATTCAGCAGTACTTCTGAATGAATGGATTGGCCAGCGTAGTGGGAAGTATGACATTTATGCCGTTGCAAGATGTGTTGGACAAATTTATTTTGCTTATAGCTCTTGAGCTTGGGTTTATGAAGCCTTCAAATGTGAGCTCTCATGTATGTTTTCTTATGATGGGAGAGTCAGGGAACATGAAATCTGTGAGAACATTTTGGTAATGCCAATATGGACTTGTCAAGCTGCCAAGGCAATGTTAGTAGTTTGGAGGAAAAACACCATTGAACAGAAGGATCTCAGTCCGAGAAAAACATTTCAATTAGATATAGAAAGTGTGTTTATTTTAATTTTTGTGCATTAGTGATTGAATTCATGAAAATCCGTATTTATTGTTATCAACAAAACCATTAATAACAAAGAACTAAGTAATGTAACTCTTCTGTCAATAAGCTATCAGATTGCTATATATCTACTTGTCCTCCTGATTGTCTCAGGACCAGATGTGATGTAAAGCAAAATTAGAAATTTGTTGAGATCTGTTGTTATGAGAGGGCTTTTCTGGGCTTTGAAGGGTAGAGAATCATGAATCAGCGGTTCTAAAAGTTGATCCAGTGCCTACTTGAGACAACAGTTTCAAAAATAGCATTCACCTGAACGAGTAATAGAACACTACCCTATCCCACAGTTCAACAAAGCACACACTGTCTGAAATTCAAATGTATTATTAATCTCTATCAAATCCCATTGAATCTATTGGTACTCAAGTTCACAGCTACGCATTTTGAGAAATAAAGCTTAACTTTGTGCCAAAGTTCTGTAATAGCTGTTAGGACAAAGCCATTACCTCTTCGACTCATCTTGCCTAAATAAGATAGATATGCCTAAATTCGAGAGGTATTTTATGGTAGATATTAATATTTCTGTAAGGAATATTATGATTAAACCAAAACAAAACAATTTTCAAAACTCTTTAAACATATTTGTCTATGACAGAGAATAAGAAGAATGTAGGCTTTGTTTCTTTGCTATTAGAAGCAGCCATTTTGAAATCTTTTTTATTAATGCTTTCCAGATTTTATAGTACTTTTTATTGGTCAAGCATCTGATTTCTCACAAATCAATGTGTTCTGGTAACTGGAAGAATCATGTTTGCAATACGAAGAAGTTAAAACAAAAATGATGTTTTTACACTTCAGTATTATCTCTAGTTTCTGAGCAACTTTCATATAGGCCCAACAGACGTATCACTCAAAAATAAAAAATTGCAGTCAAGAAGTTAAAAAGGATTTTAAAATATTTCCAGCTCCTGGGCATTATCCAACACAGAACTATAAATATAACTATCAAATTAGAATAATTTGATGACAATGGCTCCTTTTATCATTATTCTTCTCACAAACTTCTCACCTATTACTCAGTTCTCAAAATCCTGTCTTTAATCTGCTGGATTTAAGTGTTAAAAGAGGTTGCAAACAATGGATAGCTTCTGTAATCCTTCAACAGAGTGGAGGGGGCTAAGTAGCCCCACTTTAGTCATGCCTGAGTTCTGTGATTTGTGAGTTTAAGTAAAACCTTTTAACATTATTTGAATATACCAGGTTGAGGGTTTTTTTCAGTTAAATTGCTAACCAACTTGCTGAATCTTAAATTGCTCCCATTTTTACAGGAACCATGCCAGGGTATTACAGACAAAATGGCTAAATTGGTTCTGGAGGGGACCATAAGCTGTTTAAAATAAGATTACATTTATTTTTTTAAACATCTTGTTTGTATGTATGTATGCATGATTTAGAGTGTTGGTATTCTGTAATTTAACTGTATGATTTTATGCCTGCTGAACTTTAAGATGCTCATGAAAATTAGGTGCCTGTTTCTCTTGTTCCTCTGATGAATGAAATATCAATAAGTATTGTCTTAGGCCCTTTTTGCCTGCCTTGTGCTTTCATGCTAACCATTTTCAATCACGGTCTACTATCTTATTTTTTCCTATTTAATTCTCCTATTTGCATGCATCTTTACATCCTTTCTTGCAACACTCTCTCTCTTAATCTCCACATTATAGTGCCCGTTTCTCTTCCCCTACCTATTTTCTGTGTGATACCTGTTAGAACACCCTTAACCTTTATCCTTTTTGTATCAGCATCTCCACAAAGTGCTGTAATGCACATTCAAAAATTGCAAAGGAAAGCGTAATTCCCAGGGAACAGAGGGCAGGTATTTGTGAGAGTCCAGGAAGGACCTGAAAACAAACTCTTCACTGTGGGCCTGGTTCACTTCTGTAAAGTACCTGCTGGTGGAGATTTGCATTTTTACATCACTGTGCATGTTCGAGGGAAAGCAGAATCAGCCCCCTTGTCTTCTGAGCTTTAAAGACAAGCAAGATCAGGTAACACCTCTTATAGCACAGACACAATAGCACCTGCCAGAATTACACTGCACCACATCTGTGTTTAACTTGGAAACTGCATTTATCTACAGAAATTTTAGGCCAGATAAGACATGAAACAGGAAACAGTGAAATCAGAGACGATAACTAGTAATCTTGTGCTTCCTGCCAAGCATTACAATGCTGAAAATATTGTGGTTACAGACAGTGAAACATGATTTTAACAGCAAGGTAGCAAATAGCCCCTCTCTCTGAAAGTCTTCTTAACTTAGCTTTCTGATCCTGACAAACAAATGGAGGGTATGCTCTATTTGATCTTTAAAATGCAAAGAGGGAAAGAATTCCTTTCCCAAACAATTGGAGAATTCTTTTAGTTGTGATGATAGAGTACCCAATTATTTGACACACAAGCAGACTTTTCCCTTGCTATAATTATGTATTTAAGATACATAATTAACCAGTTTGTAAACTGATGTCTCAGATGAAGATCACACTCACTGAATTCATATCCTTGTTTTGATATACAGTTTAAATGAGGACCCTGATATGTATTCTACTAATTCAAAATACACAAGCATTTTATTTTAGAATCAGGGACTGTAAATTCAGTGCCCCCAGTAACTAAAGACTGTTTAAAAAAAACCCTACACTGGGCTACACAGGCTTATGTGAGTCAGCTTACTTGCCACAAAGGATTAATTCTACCAGACTAGAACAGAAAAACCCACTGTCATTGATAAGTAAGAAAATAAACAAACAAACAAACAAACAAACAAAACCAGAATTAAACTGTGTATATGATCTGATCACTGATTCTTTCCATATTGCTACTTACTTTCTAATGAAAATGGTGAATTCAGCTACTGGGGTTGAATCGTGCCCCTTCTAGATGGAATATTTTTCAGAATGAAGTGAGGAGCAACTCATGACTTTGTAATGAAAGTAAGGTTTTACACCTTGTTAAAGCCTGGCTTTTTCGTTCTTCAAGGTGAGCAGGACAATTTTGAGGCTAAGGTACTGGGCATCTGATATATCAGTCCAACAACAAAATTCCTGTGATAACTTCAGTAATTCTTTTGGATCAGAACCTCCAGTGATCTAAGTGGTCATTGGTCCAGTAACTCAATGCCATCAGTCAAATTCATGGCAAAGATCAGTAGGAAAAATACAGGTATCGCTGCTCAAGCACTGATCATCAGAAAACACCACTGGGTTTGCAAACAGTATTAAACTATGTCTTAGACAACCCACTAAGTTATGCATGATCCCCACTTCTACGTTAGTAACAAAAAGCAGAGTCACTGTCAGGTATGAGGCGGGACTAGATTTGTGCTAGAGCCAAAACCAGAGATCGTATCTTCTGAATCCTCATCATGCAATTTGTCCTTCCAGTCACTCTTCCAACATGTTGAAAAAAATCGACAATAGTGCCTGGATGAAACTGTCAACAGACAACCATTCTTCCCTGCTGAAACACTTGAGAGACTTGTTAAGATCAAGAGCATCAGCTAACACTGCAAAGTGATGTTTTTTCCACCAGAGAACTCTGTATCTACCTGTTATCCTTAGTTCCTGAACAAGGGGCTCACCTCAAAGCATAAAAGGAGGCAGAAGGAGCTGAGAAGACTGTGGGTGATGAGTGCTGGATTGGGGCAGCGGTTACTGGAGGGACGAACAACCCATAAAGAGCACATCAGCATACAAATATGACACTCTGCCCACACACACACACACAGCTGCCACCTGCATTACTTTATAATTGCTTTTGTGTCTCAGCAACAAAATGTCCATCTAGATAGTGGTGATCTCATCCTAAGAAACAGGTTTTTTCATCTTACTCAGGAATTTTTTTTAAAATGATGTCATTATTTAGAACTAATTAAAAACGGTGTTGAATTAAAGCACACAATAAAAGCCCAGAGCCTTATTTACCAAAACTCCAGCAGTTTAGCATTCTAAATCCCAGTTTTCTTCAGAAAGATACTTCAGTACAAAATCATGGTTTTTAACCAGCAATTCTGTCTAAACACGTCCTTTCATGTTTTTTACATTGCCCAGTCACCCTGTTTTGCATGACTATATTGATACATATTGTAACATATGCATATTTCAGAGTACCTAGGCAACTCTCAAATGTATTGGAAAACCCCAGCTTCCTTCACCTAGTCCTCATCTATACAGATAAACATCACCAAATGCCATCAGTGAGATCAGTTAATAGAACGGTATCTGAACAGTAAAGGACAAACATTAAAACAAAATCACACACAAAGTACACCAACAAAAGATTCCTCCGAGTAGGTTTGTTATTGGTTATAATTAAGGCTAGTAATGTTATAAAAGCATTAAGGCGTGTTTGTAAGTTCTCTGGCACCTCGCCACCTGGCAGGTTATGAAGATGCTCAGTCCTACCCTCAGTAAATTCACTCTCTCACGGCTCTTTCCACAGAGTTGTTTCAGCCCCTTTCAGATCACCTCCCTACCCAGCCTTCACATAACCTGAGAACCAAAGCCAGCATTGTGCAGGCTGGCTGAAAACCAAGACCTTCATACCCTATCTGTGTGCAAAATAGACACCTCATGGCATTAACAAGACTAAGTCTTAAATTTCAGGAGTCACTTGAGAGGCATCATGCACCACAGTGTCAGTAGACTCTTTGATCTCTTGTGGCTGAGAAGTCAATAATTCTTTTTTTATTTCTCCACCACCCCAGGAGGGATGCTCAGGGGGGGCAACAGATGCATACCTAGACAGTGACTTAGACAATAAATCAGGAGAATGGGCTTCTCAGCCTACCCATGGCCAGCATGTCGTGTTTGCACCATCTCTATCCCTCTGGCCATCTCTCAGGCACTCATTCTTTTCCTTAAACTGGTATGCTGCTGTGGATAAGCATGTCAGAAAGCATTTTAAATTAGCTCAATATGGAGCAAATTGCAAAGCCACTTCTACACTATGTATGTAAAGTGCACTCCTCCCTCAGCAGCAATGCAGGTGGAGTTATGTGAGCAAGATAACTTTTGCCTCCTCAACACACTCAGGGCCCTGGGAAAACTCTGTCATAGGTCCCCTTCCTATCTCAGAAACATTAAAGTGTTCTCAGTGAAGGCCATTTATGAAGGAAACTTAGCACCAGGGAAACGCAGAGTTGATTGTGCCCAAAAAGATGCTGTGGATCATAGCAGCAGAACTGTAGGAGTAGTTCAGATTCACACGCATGAGTGTCAGCCAGCCTGAGTGTCTCTCCTGGAGCTCCAGCATTAATATCAAATGATAGAACAGAGGAAATATCTTACATGCCCCCTTTCTTGGTTGCTTGTTACTACACTAAATCTTCTCTGACAAAGCATGTAGCAGTCCAGGAACAACAAAAAACTCTAAATGGTTGTATCTCAGTTCTATGATAGACTTAAATCTTGACAGAGTGTTCACGCTGAGCTGCTAAATTATTTTACAAATCAACAAAGGGCAGGAATTATCAGAGTAATTTATTAAGGCTGGAAACAGAAACTCATTTGACCATTTCTCACCCACTGACCATTCTTTTCTGCTGATTTTTTTTTTTGCTGTTCCAAGATATGTATGTGCTTTCTTAGAATCTTTCTTTTTGCTGTTGTGTGAGTAATCCAATATTTTACACACTTACTGGTGATTACCATTCATGTAGCTCTTAAATGGCAGACTTACTACCTATCTTAAAGGAGTTCCAGTTTTCTTTGTGCAAATATCTGACTTTTCATTGTTGAGTTTCAGGGTATGAGGAATGGATTTGTTCAAAGAGACAAGAAGATCTTCATCCTTTGATGGTGTAGCAAATCCTTTATTCTCAAATTACTCAGCAGGCATGGTTTTCCTAATACTTCCAGCCAGTGCTCCATAACACATTGGATAGATGTGAGGAGCATCTTCATGAATTCTTTGACCTGTTTTAGTGTGCTCAGTGAACTTCAAAGTGAAAAATGCTCAGGAATACCTTATCTAGCACTGAATCCTGCAGGTCTGATCAGCATTTGTAGCAGAACTTTGTTGGCAACTGATCCCTTGACCTTTCGAGGGGTCTAAGAAGCATTGTGAGATATCGCTGGTGTGATAACTCCATGCATAACATATCAACAGAAAGTGAGAAAATCAGCAGTGCTTGTGTGAACTAAAATGAGTTTTTCACAGCTCAAACAATCCATAAACATTTCTCTTCAATGTTTTAAGAACTTTTCGCCTCTTTAGTAAAATAAAGGCTCAAAATGGAAGAAATTGAATTCCCCCTCTTTCTGTCTTCATATTTTTACACCTATGTGCTCTGCCAAAGCATTTTTGCACTGAGTGCAAAATCCTGAACTCTCTAACGCTCTCTGCCCACTTCATACCTCTGCCTACGCTTCCATCTTGTTTTCTCTTCACAGCCAACATAATAGATCAAATAAGCAATCCTTTTATCTGAATTGTCTGAGAAAATACCCATTCTTTTATTGGATATCACTGTGGTATTTGTCTATGTGAGTGTGAGTGTGTATGTACTATACACGTGTGTATAAGTCTTGTATACACTCGTATATACGTGTATGTGCCATTGCATATGCCTTGTGCATGCTCTTTGCCATCTCTTTGAAATCACCAGCATTTTCATTGCACAGTTCATTGACTCAGAAATATGTTAGTATTGACCTCCCCCCGATACAGCAAGTCAACCACCATTCCTGCTTGTCTCAGTTGTTTGTCTCTCTCTCACAGTGCATCTAACCTAAGGGAGGAACAGCTAGAGAGAAAGCAGATGAAAATGTGGTAGATGAATCCTGCTACTCAAAGGCCAGCAATCCCCTAACTCACGAGTGTCTACTCGAAAACTCAGAAGGTTTTTTATCAGTGTCTTTATAACCATTGTAACAGGACCGCTGATATCTGCTTCTTCACAAAAACAGTGTGAGATCTGCAGTTCTCAGTGTTTTTTCAAGTACAGGGACCTCAGTCAGTCTGTGAGGATCCCCGTCCCCATCCCCAGTGGGATCCACCTGGGCTGCACCTTCTCAGGTGGGGACAGGGGCAGAGCTGGGAGGAGGGAGGACAGGTAGCATCTTTTCTTCTGCCATGTGTTGGGAAGGGGAGATTCAGAAAATCAGAGGAAGCAAACAAAGGTTACCATAGCCCTACTCTCAGATGATAACTGGAAATGAGCCAACACAGAGAGATTAAGTCCTGTGCACAACCCCTCCTACTTTGCAGGGCATCTCTGTAAAGGGTCAAAGGATAATTGCCAGTATCTGCTAATCTTAAAACAACAAAGTGATCTGTAACTATCACATTCTGCTTTTGGCTTTGACCTCTCTAATCTCTCTCTCTCCCCCCCCAGCTGTTTGTTGTATGTTGCTGAGACTTAACTAAATCTCTGGGCTGCTTGAGACAGGACGATGCCTATTGGTCACTGGCTTGCAAAAAATTATAAATGACAGAGTAGTGATGCTCATGTACTGACCAGGATCTTTGGGCAGCACCAAGCAACAAACGTTCATCTCAGTTTCAGCAACATTAATTGGCTATTATGAATTTCACAATGAACAGCAGAAGATAGTGGCAAGAGATAGGAACACTTTTCTAAAAATAAAAGTGAAATGAAAAAAGGCATGTTTGCAAAATAATGGCAAGCCGTACAATCAGACCAAAGATTACCTTGTCCTGGGATTTTTTTATCCTTTGCATTTTTCCTCCATTTATTTATACAGTAACTCTCCATTTAGCATCAAACATAAAATTGTAAGCATATGAACTTATCTTGATCTATTTCAGTATCTGACAGACAAGTTTTCCTGTTATACCAAAAGCTGTTTGGTGCATTCCAGTCTCAAAGAAAATTAAAAAGCCCCTTCTACATCTGAGCTGCACAGGACAACCCATCTGCCTGGTTGTATGAACAGTAATTCCTATCTGAGATTCTTCCCTTATTGCCTTGTGAGGTGGTTCTGAGCTCTTCCTCAGCTCCTGACAGAACTCACTTTTAAAAATACACTGCTGGGATGGATGTTTTAATTGTCTTGTTATGCCAGGCAACTTGTTTCTACGTAAATGATTTTTTTTATGTTTCTTCCCTGCACATTTTCAATCCTTTGGGCTTAATAAGAATTTAGAGAATTTGAACTTGTCCTGGTCAGTATTTAGTCATCCCATTCCTCAGCCAGGAAAGTGTGAGTCTCAAAGCTGATGAGTATGAATGTAACAGAGAAATAATTTCCTTGAGACTAAGGCACAGGAGAGGTCAAGAGCTGCAGCAACTGGCAAACTCAAGGGTTGTGGCCTGGGGAGCCGTCTGAGAGGTCCCAGTTCTCACCAACAGCATCACGGACTGCAGAGCCTGGTCTCCAAATGCATCATCTTCTGGCCTGCTGTGGCACTGTGGTCCCCTTTCAATACCAGCAGGACTCAGAGCATCTAAAATGAACCCTTGTATCCTGTGGCACATAGCAGTTATGATGTACCTCTTTATTGCAACCTAAGTGAAGTTCCCTATAAAGAAATATTGATTGAAGAAAAAACTCATAAGGATCAATGGCTAATGTTCCAGCTGTGTTTTATGTTACAATAACAGCTCTTTGGAGAGTTGGTGCTGTGTGAGTGCAAAGTAATACCAGTAATTCCCCCCCTCTTGGATCACCCTGTACCAAATTCTTCACTGTTCTCACCTTTGACTCATGGTCAGAAAATAGCTACTCTGATCTCAGGGGATACCATAAAAAAAAGAGAGGGGAAGTAGGGGGTGGAATATGAAAAGGAAATCTGCTCCAAAGAAAAAGTGCTCCAGGAATAAGTGCCAGGGTGTGCTGAGGGAGGCAATGCCAGTCTGTCCCTGGGTGCTCAAATCCAAAAGTCAGTGGCTGGTAGTTAAAACACTACTGACCTATCTCATCATTGCGTGGCAGAAGTTGCAGAGAGGTACGTGCCTGGGTGGCAGTGGGAACCCAAAGCTCCATTGCTCTGAGCATGACATGCCTGTGAAACAGAGCGTCTCTGCTACACCTCTGTAGGTGTTTTTCCAATAGCAGCGACTTCCTCTGTCCCTGCTCATTCCCTGCCAGACACTTCTCCTTCTCTGAGGTCTCCTCCTTCATGACACCTTCTGTTCAGACCAGTTTCCCCTCTCCCAAACAGTGATTTTCATCCTCACCCACCTTTAGTTGCTTTCTATTGCGTGGTGAAAACAGTCCCAGTGTAAGTCCTCCTCATCTTCTCCCCTGCTGTGCGGCGCGGGCATGCCCTACCACTGCACTCACCAGCTTTTCCTGTGGGCTAGCTGCGTTTCTGATGATCACACCAAGCCTCTTCAGTATCATCTGTTACGTATATGCAGCCTCGCCACCTTATTTGGGCCAGCAGAAACCACAAGGTGGCCAGGCACGGAAGGGTTAAAGAAAACCGTAATACGCCTGGTGAAGCAAGTCCAAACCCCCTAAAGAATCTTGCAGTCTTAAAGGAGTGACCCTCCAGATCAGGGGTGATGGAAGGACTTTGGTCCGCCGTATCCACTCTGTAGAGATGATTATGACTCTGACACTGAATGCATTCACAAAACCAGCAATTTAAACACATTTTTAAAATGTGTCAAGGATTTATAGACTACCGCTTGAGAGAGCTTCAAAACTGGGAAAAAGCAGGACTATTTTTAATATAAAGCCATTGCTACCTAGTAAGAAAACACTTTTGTATTCATATAAAGTATTTATTAGGTGTGAGGTTTTATAAATTGTTTAGTCCTGCAGCCTTAAAAAAAAAATAATAATAGAAACAGGTTACTTTGAATGCATTACCAAGTATCCTGTGGAATATTTCACATAAAAGGAAACAGAAGATGTATAAATGTAAACAGGCTAATTGTATGCAGATATAAATTATGCATGTTGGTCTTATGAAAAAGCATCCCTGATTTGCAGGGGTCTTACTCAGCAGCTTTGTGTCTTGTCTAAGGGGATATTTAGTATGGCTGTGATGTGCAGAATTTAAAACAAAACTTTGAATTCTGCAGAAGAAAAATATAGCCCAACTGTGATAAGACTGCACTGTTGGGAGCAGGAGAGTTTTATTTATTTTATTTTATTTTATTTTATTTTATTTTATTTTATTTTATTGACTGTTCTGCTCATTAGCCCTGTTAACGTGTGTGTATGCCTGCCCATGGATACTGTGCCAAGTAAAAGATTGTGTTAAGACTTAACGTTTGCAAGGGGATTAGGGTTATTTTGATGTTTCTTAACAGGGATATGTAAAATATTCTCAAAGTCACAAACCTTTTCATGGTTGAAGCATTTCTGATTAGTCCCAGACATAAGTAGCCTGGCCTGCAAAGGTGCCGAACAGCTGCAGCTCCCACCAGTCGCCCTGGGGACTGTGTAGGGCCAGCACCTGGGAGGAGCCCGGCTAATTGGGACAAATTCTAGAAATGGTTGGAACAGGTCCCTGTCCAGACAAAATTATGTCACTCTCCATCTTTTCCCCCCAGCCCTGCAGAGTTCTCTCTCCTCCAAATAGTAGCAGCAGCATATTTGAAGTCAAGTTGCAATATTCACGCTGAGGGACCTTTCATAGTGGGGGTAGAATTATGTATCCCTTGGATACGCTCTGTGGGTATGACTCAACACCCATGTTTCCTGTCTTTCTGGCATGGACTAGCGAAGTGATGCTGAAAGTGGAGGTACACACAAGAAGAAGGTTAATGGAAACAAGCCTGTGGAAACACAAAGTAACACAGCTGAGATGGAACCAAAACTCAAGGAGCTCACTGCAGTCGAGTCAGGGCGACCTGGTAATCTTCATCCTACATTTCTGAAAGAACTGGCACACGTAATCCAAAGGCCTGGAGATATGATTTTTAATCAATCTATCAAGCCAGGGTTGGTACTGTACGGTTAGAGAACAGTAAGCGTGGAGGGAGAAAACATACTGATCCAGGCAACGACAGCCCCATCCATTTGCTCAGTCTTGCTTGGGATATGTCTATTAAATAAAAGATATAAAGGTCCTTCAGCGTTAAGTGACAGTACAAAAGCATCAAGACAAGGTATAAACAGAGGCAAAGGAATTCTCTCTTTTGGAAAAAAATGTCACAAAACAAAATGCACCCTTCATTACCACTTCTGGCAAAATAGATGCACAGTGAATGGTTCAGTAATAAAGCACCAACAGCTTCTGACAGTGTGCGGTGGCACACAGCTCCATTAAGAGGAGCTACTGTACCTGGATATTCCAGCCATGCAGACATATGATGTTGCCGTTTCAGAAAGCTGGGGAAAAAAAAGAAACGAGAGAGCTATTTCCGACTCGTTGTCTATTGCTTCTTCTGCTACATTGTGCGATGGGGCAAGAGGCACAGCTTGCATATTCACCTGCCATGATAAATTACATCAATTTCAGTCCCTCAAGACGGAGCTACTGGTGCAGAGAGCCACTAAACACTACCAGTTGCTTTATGACACTACAGACTTAAGACAGAAAAAGGCACACTGTGCAACTGAAACATAACCCTGTATCCTGGGACAGGCTGGACACAAATGTGAGAGGGAAAGTGGGATATTTCTTTCACTCATACATTGTAAATACATCCTAATCATGATGTGTCCTTTGCTAAGAATCTGTACTCTATTAGCTCAAATTAGAATAAGCCTTAAAGACAGCCATTGCCATCTCTGACCCTGTCAGCTTTTCTTCCTCCAGCAACGGCCAGTACCAGCTGCTCTAAAAGAGAATGAAAAAAGCCTACAGCCAGCAGCTATTCAATAACAGGCCCTTAGGGGAGCTTTCTTCCCAAGCCTCATTAAATGTTGGCTTCATTCTTAAATTCCTTCTAAACTTCTCAGATTCTGTTCTGGCCTCCTCGTCTGGTGTCTGCACCGTGGACTGGGCTTTCCAGCGAGGGTTTTCCTTGGCTGGCCCCAGATCCTCCAGTGCCTGCGCTCACGGCTGGCTCTGGCAGCGGGCACAGGCAGCGCTCCTCGCTTGCTCCTCGCAACTGGTGGGGACGGTCACCACAGCGCCGACCACGGCTCCTCTGCTTAAACGCAAGCAAAAGAGGATTTCCCTTACCTGGGTCCTATTGACGGCTGTCAGCATTTTTCTGTTTGTCTTTGGGATGGGATTGCTTTCGGGGTTTGTGAGTGTGCATGTGCGCTTTCAAAGCCCTCCTCAGACTCTACCTAAAGCACTCTGTCGTGTAGCAAAGAGAGGGAGTGCATGTCACCAAATATCACTTTACCGTACATTTCACAGCAGAGTGCACCTGGGCATTCAGGAGACAGAAACGGCACTCACGTATAGAGTGGACCAAAAATTGTTAGCGAATTAAGGCCCTAAGGGTTGTTTAAATATTGCAGTAATCATCTTGTCAGACAAAGTCCCACATTCTGCTAAGATTAATCTGACATTCATCAGGAATGGCACAATAGAAGGTTATTTAATTTGGATCACACTGGACTGGAAAACTGGCAGGAGGACAGAAATGACCCAAATTGGAAACATTCTGCAGAGAGTGAGCCAGTCAAGAAAAGCAAGCAGAGACCAAAAAACTGTGTATTTGTTTATTGGACACAGATGCATTAATTACAATGTATACATACATGCATAAGTGTGTGCACACAAACATACAGGACAGTGGAAGTTTCAAGAGCATTCAGTATTGATCTCACTTTATTTTGGGATCAACTCTTTGGGATTCCATTTCAGACTTAAGTGAGAATAGAACAGGACTACTGGCAATAACTTTTAAACCACCTCTCCCAGTATCTCTTCTTCCCATTTTTTTTCTTCCCTCCCTCCCTCCCTC